>APFE030734638.1:4148-23824 GCA_000404065.3 Pinus taeda
AATATCATTTTCATTTCTATCAGCAGTAAAGGTATTGGACTAGTGCCATTAGTCTTTTGTTTAATGCTTTGCTTTCATTTGATGCTTTAATTCCATTTCAAGTCATTGTTCAAGTTTTCTCTTTAAAATTCAAGAATCATTTAGAAATCATCACACACACACACATTCACTCACTCGTTTATAACTTCATCACATCATATTAGGAAGATAATTTAGACATAAACTAAAAGCGAAAAAAAGAACTAGGAAGGGCTACTTAAGTATATATTGTACACTTCACTTCATCAGCTTACGAGCCCCGGGTTGACAATTTATGATAGCAATTTAGACAACACTAAATTGACCAAACAACAAGTTGGTTGACATAGTGAACATGCGGACGGGTGAACTGGGTAGGGCACGTCATGCACGACGAAATGGTGGAAGTTTGTTGAAGTGCCGGTTTGGTGAAACGGAGCTGTGACTCGTGCAGAGGGCGCCCGGGTGAGGCGACACAGTTACGACGAGCTCACCCGAGTTGGGAAAACGACACAACGAAGTTGGAAATTTGGCTAAGTGTAAATTTTGGGTTTCCCAAGATTTAACTTATACTTTGTAAAAGTGAAAATTATATATATTGATTCGGGCAGACTCATATTATAGGGAGTTGCCCCTCACTTTATACTGTTGTGCATTTCTACTTGTATAATGTTGTTGATGATGAATGTGTATGGGTTTTCATCTATATAAAGAACAAAGATAATACTTGGTAATGAAAAATAAACTAAGTACGAATGTTAGGCGTACTCCATGAACATAAGTATTGGTGAAAAGAAAGTGTTTGGTGGTGCCGCACCTCGCTATAGTGCAGTTGGAAGATTACTACCAGTGTAGGGCTGTGACAGTTGGTATCAGAGCTGATGTTCAGGTTGACGATGAAGTGCTAGCCCCACTGCAATATCGTGACATTTGGTATCAGAGCTGGTTCAAGTTTTGCAGGAAACTTGGTGAACTGACAGTGGTGTTGAGATTGATTCGGGAAGTGCAAGTGAAAGAAGCTGATAATTGATCAAGAGCTAATTCAGTTTGCAGGGAATCTGGTGAATGGTGGATGATCTATACTAGATCACAAAGAAGGAAGCTGATGGCAGAGATGGCAAGTGAATCTCATATTATGGGTGAATCTAGCCACAATGTAATCGAGGCTTTCATAAACTGGATATTGGAAAGGATGAAAGAATTGGATTCTTTCTGGACTTCGAGAGTGGTTGGGATCCTTAAAGATCAAGAAGGAAATGTGAAGATGAGAGAAGAATTTGATGAAATCCAAGACCGATATGAGTATACTGACTTTAAGTATACACAACTTAAAGAAGAAGTCAAGGAGATTGGGAAGGCAAGAGACCAAGGTTTGGCAGAAATCTTGAACTTGCAAAAATCTCTTGATGAAGCGAAGGATGAGATAGCAGTGTTGAAGAGGGTCGTGAGACATAACTCACGTGGAGGAGTGCCTCATGTGAAAGTCAAGGAATTGGAATCTTATGATGGTACAAGAAGTGCAAAGACTCTTGGTAACTTTCTATGAGATATGGAGCAATACTTGGAACGCTTGGGCTTACCAGATGAGGAGACTAAGGTGAAAGTGGTTGCTCAATTCCTGACGAAGGATGCTAAGATGTGGTGGTGAAGGAGGATGGATCAGATTACCAGTGGTAGTGTTGATGACATAACTTCGTGGGATGACATGAAGAAGGATTTGCAGACCCACTTTAGTCCTCAGGATGAAACATGGGAAGCAAGGATGAAGATAAAGTATATTAAGCAAACGGGAAGTTTGCGGACATATCAGTGGGAGTTTGCAAGTACAGTTCTGGAACTTCTGGACATGGTGGAAAGGGACAAGGTGTGCAACTTTATCATTGGGATGAAACCTTAGGCATGCAATGAGGTGAAGAGGCAGAAGATTAAGACACTTGAGGAGGATTTTGCTGCTGTGGATAGTTTGGTGGAGCATTATGATGAAAATTCTGATGAGAAAAAGGAGAAGTTCGATAAGCTGAAAGAGAAGAAAGATGATGCTTCGAAATCGGATGATAAATCAAAGACGAAGAAACCATTGAAGTGTTGGATATGTGTAGAACCACATACGGTGAAGAATTTTCCTTCAAGACCGAAAGTGGCTGCGATGGAATAGTCTAAAGTGAAGAAAGAAGAGACTTTTGTGGGGGTGATGCAGATTCTTGGAGCTGCAGCTGCTACGGAAGAGATCACTCGAAGAGATCCGGAGAGGAACAACTTGGAGTATGTTCGGATGAAGTTTGGGAGTGCGGATATACTCACTATGGTGGATAGTGGGGCTACTCACAACTTCATGAGTGAAGATGTTGCGAGAAGAATTAGGCTGAAGTTTGTATTGGTGAAGGCACAGATGAAGATAGTGAATTCTCCTCCTAATTCTGTGATTGGTGTAGCTGAAAAGGTGGACACAACACTTGGTGAGTGGACCAGGAAAGTCGACTTCACTATAGTGCGCATTGATGACTATGAAGATGTGCTGGGAATGGAATTTTTGAAACAATATGATTCGATGATTGTTCCACATTTGAAGAAGCTGTACATTTAAAATGGAAGGGAAGATGTACCCATTGGTGTTCCGACCATTGGTGTGACAAGACCCGAGTGTAATTTGGCAGTGATGCAGATGCAGGATGAGAAGCAGATGAATGAGGTATGTAAGTGATTATCTACTGTTGAGGCAAAGCTTACGGAACAGTCACAAGTTATTAGCACACTATCTGATAGTATCTTGGATTTGTCTAGGAGGCTGGAGGAAGTTGAGGATGATGATGACGATGATGTTTATGTGAAGCTGAATGTCCAGGAGGAGGATCAGGTTGCATATCTATAGAGGATGGAGATAGAAGATCCAGATAGGTGGATTGAGCTAATTAGTGAGGGAGAGCCTTCAAGATCTACTCCCTCCACATCTTCTTGGATGACTTAGAAGATGGGGCTCATTGGTAGCTGCTCATGGCAGTGAGTCCTTTAAACAGGTTGAGCAGGTATGATAGATAGATGATGCAGGAATGGTTTGGCATTAGCATCATGAAATGTTGCAGATGGGATGGAGTTTCCATGGCCCTGAGCATGGGGAGATTCTTGATGAGTCCGAGATGTGGCAGAGTCTAAGAAAAGACTGGTGAAGGCATAAGGATGTGCATTCTTATGATTTGAGCGTGATAGTTGGACTAATCACCGGACTAATTCGAGTCATGGGGGTCGACAGTGTGCAGAGATGTGTTAGCATTATGTTGGAGTATCTTGAAAACAGTTCATGACGGGACGACACATGGTGGAGATGGTTGTTTTGCATATGTTGCAGGGATGTTTGCAATGTCTGGACTGGTTGATATCATGGATCAAGGATTGGTTGTTATCTTGGTGGCAGATGGTTATCGGGATGAGATATTATCGAGGACGACAATGATTTCAGGTGGGGGAGGTTGTAACGCCCTACGGACTGAACAATGCACGTGTGCACCCACCGAATGAGCGAAGTGATAAAACAAGTGAGCTGGGGTCAAAACGGGCAAGACACACGATGAAGTGATGTGTGAGCGGAGTTGGTCATGGACTTATAGCGAGCGAGCTAGGCTCGAGCTCGTTGGCTGACTTGAACCATGTGTGATGGAGTGTGTGGAGGGGGCGGCCACCCACGAGTTGGGGCGAGCCAACCGAACATTCAAACATTGCGATAGGTCGGCCGGGTGGATATAACATGGGTCTGCCGGGCAGCACGACTGACCACCGCCCTTATATATATGCGGTGCGGTGGATTGAAACAAAGGCATCCAAGCAACAAGCATCCAACCAACATAGATGCGAAGAAGTTCCATGAGCTAGCTGAAGTGTAGGTGTGAAGGTGACTGTGTCTATCACAGGTCATGAGCCCACACGATGGGTGAGTCAACATGGAATGGAAGGGTGAATCGGGCAGTGTGTGTGGAGGTAGGTGGGTGACCTATGGAGGGCGTTGGCGGGCGGGTGTGCAGCACCGAGTGATCGTGCGGACGGGCGACCTAGGTAGGGTGTGTCGTGCGCGAAAAAATGGTCAAATTGGTTGAATGTGCAGACGGGCGACCCGTGTAGGGCGCACCATGCACAATGAGTTGGTTGACACAGTGAACGTGCGGACGGGAAACCCGGGTAGGGCGCGCTGTGCACAACGAAATGGTGGAAGTTTGGTGAAGTGTCGGCTTGGTGAAACAGAGGTGTGACTCATGCGGAGGGCGCTCGGGTGAGGCGACATGGTTATGATGAGCTCACTCGAGCTGGGCAAACGACACGACAAAGTTGGAAATTTGGCTAAGTGTAAATTTGGGGTTTCCCAAGATTTAACGTATACTTTGTAAAAGTGAAAATTATATATATTGATTTGGGCAGACTCATATTGCAGGGAGTTGCCCCTCCCTTTATACTATTGTACATTTCATCTGTATAAAGGACAAAGATGATACTTGGTAATGAAAAATAAACTAAGTACGAATGTTAGGCGTAGTCCATGAACATAAGTATTGGTGAAAAGAAAATGTTCGGTGGTGCCACACCTCGCTATAGTGCTGTTGGAAGATTACCTCCAGTGTAGGGGCATGATAGTCGGGGTGGGGTGGAGGCTGTTTGCAGCCCTTCGCCCCACCGCGGCAGCCCAACCCCCCATGATAGTCGGGGTGGCGGGGATATTCCAGTGGGACGAAGAGCTGCGGACAGCCTCTGCCCCACCCCAGCGGCCCAACAGACCATGAGGGTGGAATCCCCCCGCCACCCCCTCGGGCCGTTAGATCGTCGGAATGGTGCAGAGCGCTCATGACAGCCTCTATCCCACCCCTACATCCCAACGGCCCGCGGGGGTGGCAGGGAAATTCTGGGAATCACCTCGCCACCACCGCGGGTCGTTGGGTCACAGGGATGGGGTGGAGGGTTGTGGAAAGCCTCCACCCCACCCCAACAACCCATAGGGGTGGCGGGGTGATTCCAGGAATCACCTCATCGTACACCCGACACCATTGGCCCAATGGCTCGTGGGGGTGGCAAGGTGATTCTCGGAATCACCCCACCACCCCCGCTGGTTGTTGGGCCATTGGGGTGGTGCAGAGGTTGTTCGCAGCCCTCCACCCCACCCCGACGGCCCAACGTATCGCAGGGGTGGCAGGTTGATTCCCAGAATTGCCCCACCACCCCCCGTGGGCCATTGTGCAGCCAGGGTGGGGCGGAGGCTATCCGCAACCCTCCTCCCCACCCCGACAGTTCAACAACCAGTGGAGGTGGCCGAGTGATTCTGGGAATCACCCCATCACAGCCAATCTCCGCCCCACCCCCGCGAGCCATTGGGCCACTTGGATGGGGCAGAGGGCTACAGATAGCCTCCACCCCACCCCAATAGCCCAACAGCCCGTGGGGGTGATGAGGCGATTCCGGAAATCACCCCGCCACCCCCATGAGTCGTTAGGCCGCTAGGGTGGGGCAGAGGGCTGCAGACAACCTCAACCCAACCCCGATGCCCAATGGCCCACGGGGGGTGGCGGGGTGATTCTGGGAATCACCCCACCACCCCCGCGGGTCGTTAGGAAACCGATGCAGGGAAAAGGGCGGGGTGATTCTCGAAATCACCGCACAACCCCTGCGAGCCATTGGGCCGTTGAGGTATGGCGGAGGGCGGGATGATTCCCGGAATCACCCCGCCACCCCCGCGAGCCGTTGGGCTGCCAGGGTGGGGCGGAGGCTGTCCGAAGCCCTCCACCCCATCCCGACGGCCCAACAGCCCGCGGTTTGGTGGGGTGATTCCAATAATCACGCCACCATCCTCGCGGGCCATTGGGCTACAGGGGTGGGGTGAAGGCTGCGACCGCCAGGGTGAGGCAGAGGTTGTGTGCATCCCTCTGCCCCACCTTAGCAGCCCAACGACCCGCGAGAGTGGTGGGGTGATTCCTGGAATTGCCCCGCCACCCCCACGAGTCGTTGGGCTGCCGGGGTGAGGCAGAGGTTGTTCATAGCCCTCCACCCCACCCCGGTGACCCAACGGCTCGCGGGGGTGGTGGGGTGATTCCGGCAGCCTCCGCCCCACCCCGGCGGCCCAACGGCCCGCGATGTGATTCTGGGAATCACCCCGGCACACCTAGCCTCCGCCCCACGTCGGCGGCCCAACGGCCCGCGGAAGTGGTGGGGTGATTCCAGGAATCACCCCGCCACCCCCACGAGCCATTGGGTCATTCGGTGGGGTGGAGGGTTGCAGACAGCCTCCGCCCCATCTCGGTAGCTTAATGGCCTGCGGAGGTGGCAGGGCAATTCCAGGAATCACCCCACCACCCCCACGGACCATTGGGCGGTAGGGGTGGGGCAGAGGGCTGCGAATAGTTTTTGCACCACTCCGGTGGTCCAATGGCCCATGGGGGCAGTTGGTTGATTCCAAGAATCACCCATCCCTCCGCCCCGCCCCACCCCGGTGACCTAATGGCCCGCGGGGGTGGCGGGGTGATTCACAGAATCGCCCTACCACCCCCGTGGGTTATTGGGGCGCTAGGGTGGGGTGGAGGCTGGGGTTGGCGGGGTGATTCCCGGAATCACGTCGCCACCCCACAGGCTGTTGGACTACCTGGGTGGGGTGGAGGGCTGCGGACAGCCTCCGCCACACCCCAGCAACCCAATGGCCTGAAGGGGTGGTAGGGTGATTCCAAGAATCACCCTGCCACCCCGACGGGCCATTGGGTCACTAGGGTGGAGTGGAGGGTTGCACCTAACCACCCCCGCGGGCCGTTGGGCCACCAGGGTGGGCCGGAGGGCACCCCACCAGCCCCGCGGGCCGTTGGGGTGGGGCGGAAGGCTGCAAACAGCCCTTTGCCCCACCCTGGCGGCCCAACAGCCTGCGGGCCTGGCGGGGCAATTCCCAAAACTGCCCTGCCACCCCTGCGAGCCATTGGGCCAGGGAATCGCCCCACTACCCTCGCAGGTCGTTGGGCTGCCGAGGTGGGGCGGGGGCTCTCTGTAGCCCTCTACCCCACCCCAGTGGCCCAATGTCCCACGGGGATGGCAGGGCGATTCTAGACAGCCCTTCACCCCACCCCTGCAACCCAATGGCTTGCGTTGGTGGCGAGGTGATTCCAGGGTAATAGAATTTTAATGTATTTCAAATCCCATTGTTTTATCTTTATGGTCATTACTAAAACATTTCAAATTTATACTTAGGAAAGAAAAATGTTATTCTACCAAAAACATTAGTGTGTTTTTTTGCACATAAAAATTCGGTTTTACTAGCATTTTTTAAAAATGTTGAAAATTGACCCTAAAAAGGAAAAATCATCGTTTCAGTATCAACACTTTTCGTTTTCAGGGCGTTTTTTGCACGAAAAATTCGTTTTCACTGCCATTTTTAACACATGTTCAAAGTTGACCCTAAGAAAAAAAACCATCATTCCAGTATACACACTTTTCGTTTTTAGCATTGTTTTTTATGTTTTTTCGGAGTTTTTTGGCCAAAGTTATCGTTTTGAGTTTATAGTCCCCATTTCAAAGTTTACATTGTTCTGGTTAGAATTTCTTTAACCAAATTTTCCTTTTCTTCAATTGCAGTTTCTATATGCAGTCTTTTTCCCTACAAGTTGTTAGTTAGGTCAACTTGTTCATCTTATTTTTATAGTGAACCTTTTATGATTGATGCAACTTTCGCTAAACAGTATGATTTTATTTGAAGGAGAAAAGTGACCTCATCTTTTCTTATGGTAGAATGACAAGAAAATGGTTTTCTTGAAGTATTTTTAGTTGAGGAGGGGTAAGGATTTTGTTCAGAGATAGAAGGTATATCATATGGATAATAGGCACCAAGATTCACCATGCTTGGCTACATGAGTTTGGAGAGTTGGCGGTGGAGAAGTGAGAGGCATTCAGTAAGTCAATGAAGAAGTGCAAAATAACCAGGGGTGAGTGTAGAAATATGATTTTGGATAGAAGAAATCTCAAATCAAAGGTTTAAAATATTTTCTAAATCAAACATATTGACATCAGAGATGAAGTCAATATCAAATGGTGTATAAGAACTAGATGATTCCTTAGAAGGTGCAAATTGAGGGTTGGAATCATCAGAATTAGTAACTAAAAAATATTCTTCATTGGATCGGGGAATATCAAATATCTCCCATTCATTGGGGTCATTAAAATTTGAAAATATATCGAACAATTTATTTTTAAACCGAGTTTTACCTTTAAATGGACATTTATTAGCACAATGTCATGGTTGCTTGCAGATGAAACGGGTTCCTACCTCTGTCCTTTGAGAAACATTTTGTATTATTTTTAAATACCCTTTTATGGGCTTCTAGAACCTCATGCTTCTAAGATAAAATATAGGGGCCATGTTTTCATTGTGCACTTGCTCCACTGGAAATCCTTTCCATAATGTTTTATGTTGCCATTTTTCTTCTTGTTGTGACAGCCAAAAGGGTATTTTTCAGCATATATATCACATACACTTTGATTGAATCCAACTTTTTTCTTCACATATTTGTTGTCTTCATCCATAAACATTCCTTGTGTAATATATAGACAATTTTCTCATGAAATCTTGTGAGATGTAATTTTTCTATGTCTATAGATTCAACTCTAAATATTTCCCTCACTAAATTTGGTATTCTAGTAGGCATAGTAGGCGAATACTTTCTTAAATAATCTATATTTTGTGGATCCCTTACTTTATACAGAATATGTTGCATGGTGAGGAAAATTTCCAGGAGTTCCTTTATATTATAGAGTCTTTGACTCATGAACATGTCATCATAGTCCAGAAAATCCACCTTGATTTATCCATAGAACTCATGGAGTACAACTTTGATGAGCTCAGAAACTAGCTTATTATTGTTCATGGTATTAAACTTATTTGATTCTTCCATTCTTGACCACCATAGTTCTAAGTTACCTTCATATCCCCAAGTGATCGTTAAGGCCAATCGAGACCATGAGAATTTGTTGTGATGTATTTATTTTTGTGTCCTTGTCCATGCACTCCATGTGTGTATTTCCATTAAGAGTTCATTTTTGGATTTGCAATTCAAGTTCATCATGGGAAATTGATCAATGTTTTCTCTACTAATAATATGAAATTCATCAGTGTCGGAAGGATCATAAGGAGCCTAGCCATGGGAGCTACCATATTTAGCATTACACCACTACTCCAGTGAGATTCAAATGGTTGATTTTGTTTTTCACCTTCTGCTCTCCTTTACATTTCGCTACTTGATCCTTCTTCTTTCACCATCTTAATTTTTGCCTCTTCATGATGTGGCAAACTTGTAATAGGAATCTAAGACTTGATCAAAGACAAACTTTCTCTGGAAATTCTATAGCCTTTTCAAATTGTAAGATTTTAGAATTATGTATAGAAAATTGCTTAAACAGAAATGGAGAGTCTTTCTTTTCATGATTTTTCTCTTCAAATTGAAATGTCTAAATATAAATTTCTTCAACACTCAATGTGACTTCTAATTCAAGCTTTTCTTTTCATAGACTCAAATTTAAATTAAATACCATGTCCATAATTTTATCAATCTTTATATTTACTTCTTTCAAACTTTCAAAACAACTAGATGCTTAAATATTTCCTTCATCCAAGCTAGAATGTAGCCATGACATATAGGACTGAACCTTTCGCACATCCTAGGTTGATTCATCCAAGTTTTGGGATACATAATTTAACTAATAATTCATGTAGTTTTGCAATCTTATGATTTCTTAAGTTTTTTCATCAACAAGTTTCCTATAATGTAGGAAATCCAAACCAACAACTACATTACCATCTAAACTTGGGAGTAAAATTGCTAGGGGATAATCTTCTTTTGAGGAGCATGTGATTTTTTTGATTTTTTCCAGCATTTTCTCTTGAAAATGTATATCTCATGAACTTTATATCTATTGGAGAAGCTAACCATAAACATTCTTTGCATTCAACATGTTGTCTTAAATGTTCTTCCTTGATCATTTTTGGATTTTTTCCAGCCTTATCTCTTGAAAACATATATCTCATGAACTTTATATCTATTGGAGAAACTAACCATAAACATTCTTGGCATTCAACATGTTGTCTCAAATGTTCTTCCTTGATCATAACCTAAGGTCTGTGAAAGATGTTGAATTTTCTTTTTGAAATGGGGCTTCTGGTGGCCAGGCAATATTTTCATTCTGATGATGATGCATTCTTATGGTTTGTAATATGTCTTAAAAGTTCTAATGAACCATTTCTTGTAAGTGACTAGCTTCTTGCCAGAAATATTGGTTGGCACATTGCATCTTCATGCTTGAAAGAGTTCAATCTAATAACAAGGCCTATACCTATATTAGAGATGGATAATCTCTTGAGTTCTATAGGAGGAAAATTTTCCGAGATAAGCGATCATACTCAACATTCCATTCTTTAGGAATTGTCAGTTGGGAAAATCCTAAAGTAATGGGGATGACATTTCCGAGTTCAAACACCATGCCTTCTACAATGGATCTCTATGTAAGTGGAACATTAAGGGCTAGGAGAGTTGTTGAAATGAAATGTAAAAAAAATAGCAGAATGTAATTGATCCATATCAAAATGCATATACATGTCAAAGTCACAAAACTGAATATAAGCTTGCAAGGGTTCATTTATATGTGCATTTTTCAATGAGACTTGATATCTAGGAATGATAGAAGAGAAAATTGTTTTGTTATACAGAGGAGCCTTAAATCCACCTAATAATGCATCAGTGAATTGATTATGCCTTGAATCAGTTACACAAGCTAAGCATGATACATCTAATTCAGGTTGACCTAATGGGTTAATACCAGACTGTATAAGGCCAAGATGGGTATATGAGTAACCTTTCTCATATCCCCACTAGGCATCAGAAGGTTTTATTAGAGGAATATAAAACATTCATTGAGTGAGGCTTACAGGGATATTTATATATGTATACCAAATAATATTGGATGATCAGAATTTGAAGAACAAGAAGATCATAAATCTTACTTAGAGAGATTTGGGGTAGCTTCCAATTCAGATCAGGTTTATAATCCTGAACTATCACTCTTCTGTCATATATAAGATCTGACTATGATTTACTCATCAACCTTCCAAACAACTTACTTTTCTTTAATGATTTCATTTCAACAAAATTGTCATAACTAGAAGAGGCCATTTCTACTGCACTTAATTACTCCTTATTGTGCAAGTAACTAAGAGAAGCAATATGAAAAGGAAAAATACTGAGCACTTGACGAATGGGACACCCTCAGAGTAATAATGCCTATCCTCAGAAAAGAAATCTCTAGAAACATGGTCCTCCTACATTCTTCACAGCAACAGACCTAAAGATTACTTCTTTGCACTACCAATCATGTCTCCCTTGCTATATTGATGATTCATGTGGCTCAAAATATGCAATCGACCAATTATAGACTATTTAAGAGAATTCCATATTTGTTGAACAAGTGAAAAGGGATTTTATTGATAAAAATGATAAAAAGATTATGGACTTGGCTCTGACAACAAATTTACAAACTTTTCTTAGAGGCATGGATTGACCTTACAAAAATATTGACAAACTGAAAGAATTTGTTTTTATGTGCTAAGATCAAGATAACCCTGTGATGCACAGAGCATACACATATGCCTTTCTTATAGAATCAATACAAAATTATTATAAGAAACAAGGTTTTGATATGCTAGGATCAACAAAGACACAAATCATAGAGAATAACTTTGGTTTCTCTTACAAACTTGAACTGACTCAAAAGTATTGACAAACTCAAATACTAAGAAACTCTCTATTCCCTCTCTAATTACAAAGACATTTTCCCATGTATTTTCAAATTTTTTTTATGTTGGTCTACTCAAAAGTGTGTGGAGTGTGTACACATTAGATGTGGAATATAATTTTGCATCCAACAGGTTCCTACACTTGACATGTGAGTAACCCTTTTAGGAGATAAGCCAAAAATACAATTAAAAAAGTAGTTTTATTTCTTTTCCTTTAAAAATTCATCATTCTTATTTTATTATATTAAAGTTATTATTTGATTATTTTCCTTATGAGGCCCATTTTAGACCTCAAAATTCCCCTAAATGATGATCCAGATTTAAACAGGAATGCAACAAATTACAAAGATAACCAGAAATGCATCAAAAATAATATTTCATTTCATTAATGTAAAATACTGAAATATGCTTACAAACAGAAATGGAAATACACTAGCTTGCGATGGTAGCTTATCTCTGAGAGGAGATGTGGTGGCTAAATGCCTCTGGACTGTGTTACAATGAGGCTCAAGGGCCTTTTTATTATTGAACAATAAAAGCAAACCCTAAACAACCAAAACCCTAACCTGAGGAGACGTAACACCAAGAGTTTATGGGCCCTGTTGGGGTTAGTTGGAGAACCAACTTCCCAGGGTCATGACTTGGTCATATTATATTCGTCTAATGTACATGATACCTTGCTGGAAAGATCTCTCTAAAAACTACGACAAAAAGATGATTTTATCAAAAAATCACTAGTGGTGGATTGCCAAAAAAATGTCATTTAGGGCCTTAAAACGGCTCTGGATGTTTAGGACCCGAAAAACTACTAAAAATAGTAAATTGTGCTACAATTAAGGAAACTGAAAAACTGAAAGGGACAGTTGTGGGGGCCCAAGTGGGATAGGTGGGTGGCCACCAACATCCACCTAGATCATTCCTCCCCACTTAGGAAGCAATGGTCCCCACTGCATTGAGTGCCTCCATGAGATGGGGAAACTTCTACTGAACTTGGTCCCTGGTGAGCTGTTCTGCAATCTTTGATGTTTCCAGTATTGGTGGGAAGCATGGTTGAGGGCGGTCCATATTGAACACTCAGTGCAAGCCAAGGAATGGGGGAATTTTGTGCTCCAAAACATTGTTTCCCACAACCTTGGTAATGGTGAAGGGCCATATCGGAGTGGTCTGAGATTCTGATGGGCTCTTGTAAGGTGTTCTTTTTGCAGATGCAACCAGACTTTGTTGCCCACTTGAAACTTTTTTGGCACCCAATGTTGATCATGTCGCTTCTTGTACTTGGAATTTTACAGAATGAAGCAACGATATATAGACCCGTTGGGTAGAGGTGCTCCAGGAGTCAGATCAAATGAATGCTTGAACTGACAGTGCAACGATAACCCTGTGGGTGAGGAGAAGATGTTCTGGAATTCTTTCATGACCGTATCCACCACCTACTTTTGCTGTGTGGAGGAACCCTTCCTAGGGCCCATGGATGTGGCTACGATCTTCCCCTTACTTTGAGAGCAATCCAGAAAGAAAATAAATTTCCTAGTCTGGGAGATGATCTTACTACCCTTCTTAGTAGAGATTAAAGAAGTGGTGGTAGGTGGGGCTACTATGGTATCCTGTATAATGTATTACCCAAAGAAATAATAACAATGCGAGGCCTTGACTCATACACAATATGTCGCTTCCACAAGTATGGTTGGCCTAATAATACATCACAAACATCCAGAGGTGCAACATCACACAATACCTCATTTGTGAAGGGCTTGATGTTGTAGGGAAGGCGACACTATTGGCAGACTCAAAAATCTCATCCTTGGTGAAGCCACCCTATGTTGTACGGTTGCAGGTGTGGTATGGTCGATAGTCCCATTCGCTTCACGACCTCTGTTGAAATGAGGTTCTTTTGGCTCCCACTGTCAACAATGAATTGCAGCAGCAAATCCTTCACCAACATCTGTGAGTGGAAAAGACGCTCCCCCTCCTCTGGACCATCGAGCTCGTTCTTCTAGATCTTGGCGATGGCAACAACAGTGTTGGGCTCCGCATCAATTATCTGCTTCCCTTTGTCATTCCTCTTATCGGGTTCTGACTCGGGGTTAGAACATGCATCTGATTGTGAAGCCTTCAACTTGGCCACCAACGACTACTTGGTTCGACACTCACTTGTTTTTTCAGTGGGGCTCTTATGGAACTCACATTCCTGTGTCCTTCTTTGACTTCGTGGTGTTGTTCTTTTCTTGCAATGTCGACATGTTGTCTTGGGTCACCTCATCTAGGCTTTGTCCTTGGTTCTATGGTTTGGGGAAGCCTTTCCCTTGCTTCAGACTCACAGATCCAAAGTCTCGCTTATTATGTTTAAACTTCTCCTCGATCTTGATAGTGTATCGGTACACCGTGCCGAGCAAGGAGATGTCCAGGAACTCAATCTCGTCCTGGATGTACCTGTGTAGGCAACCGTGATATTTGACTACCAAATGCCATTTAGAATCCTCGATACCCAACTTTGTGCGAAGGGTATGAAAAATATTGGTAAACTCTGGCATGTCTTGGTCCTTCCCTATCGTAGCGTGGTCCACTTTATATATTTATCCTCGTAGCTTCCGAGAGGGTAGTACTGCTCCATGATGGCATCCCAAAATGAATTCCAGGAGGGCGCAACTAAAAACAATGAGGCCGTACTTTCATCCTTCTGCTTCTAGTAGGTTTCCCACCAGTCCTTGATGTGGGGGGTGGCTTTGAGAAGAGCGAAAGTAATCTTTTCTCGGTTGGAAAAATCATGAACAGAAAAATACCCTTCTAGCATATTTAACCATTTATCTACGACATCTACATCTATCTGACCCTTGAATATGGGGATTTCAAATTTAAATTGTACCTTAAAGGGTGTGGCCTTTCGAGAGTAGCTACTGGTAGTAGATGTGTCACCCTTGGGTAGCCGCTGAAGGATCTGGGAAAAGTTGTCCATCATCGCGTTCCTTTGTCACTCGAGGGCTTCTTCGAGAAAGATTTTGATAGGATCTCCTACCCCCTCATCTTTCTTGTCTTCCGCCATGGGAGGCCGTCGGGATTTGCGACGCTAGTCTTGCAATCGACCAATTCAAGCCCTAACTCTTTATATCTCGACCTCGTTAGGGACATGTAAAGAAAAACATAGAAAGAGCAGACCACTCTGATACCACTTATTTGGATTTAAATAGGAACACAAAAAATTACAGAGATAACCAGAGATGCAATAGAAATAATACTTCATTTCATTAATGTAAAATACTGAAATATGCTTACAAACATAAATGGAAATACATTAGCTCGGTAATGGTAGCTTATCTCTGAGAAGAGATGTGGTTGCTACATGCCTCTAAATTGTGTTACAATGAGGCTCAAGGGCCTTTTTATTATTGAACAATAAGAGCAAACACTAAACAACTAAAAGTCTAACCCGATGAGATGTAACACCAAGAGTTTATGGGCCCCGTTGGGGTTAGTTGGACAACCAACTTCCAGGGGTTGTGACTTGGTCATATTATCTCCGTTTGACAAGCATGATACCCCATTAGAAAGATATCTTTGAGGACTACGATGAAAAAGATGATCTTATCATAAAATCACTGGCTCCAGAAGTTTAGGACCCGAAAAACTGCTAAAAATAGTAAATTGTGCTATAATTAAGGAAAATGAAAAACTGAAAGGGACAGTTGTGGGGGTCCAAATGGGATAGGCGGGTAGCCACCAACATCCACCTGGATCAAATGATATCATGGAAAACATATCCACCATATTTTAAACCTTATCGACCACTTCGACTCTTATGCATTCACTAGTCAAGCCTTGGTCCTGAGCTCTATATTAGAACTATTTATAATACATTTCACATATTTACAATATGAAATCATTATGCCTCACCCCACATGAAATTATTTTCGTCTTACAAACCTCATCGCATAAATAATACATGATTTATCACATCCTAATTTAGGGGTAAAAACTAGGATAATTATAACTTGGAAAAACAGTTATACTCATCATGCATAATTTTGCATTAAAGACGCCAAGTCACTTATTTCGATTGTGTTTTCCTTTGAAAAAAAAGTTAACACTCATCATGCACAAATTTACATTAAAGAAATCAAGTGACTTATTTACATTGTGTTTTCCATTATCAAACAAAATTTCCCTTTGTTCATAGTTTCAACAAATGATAAGAGTGGAGCTTCATGCCTTGGCTTCATTGTTATTTAGGATCCTCCCAAACCATTACCCTTAGCCACAAGTAATAATAATGTTTGCTCACTAAACACATGGATTAGCACATAGGGCATTTACACACACAACACCCTTTATCTACATTTTAATCATTAGGTTTTCCAAGTACACAATATTAGCCAATGAGTGATGAAGATGATTATGACATGATAACCACATATATCCAACCACATAACATTTTCAATCCACCACATCCTCTCTATTAATAAACTTTTCTTGTTGGTTACCTAGATCAAGTCAAGGTGATGTTATAGCTCCATAACATCATAAACATAAGCAACATGTTGCAAACCCAACCACCATAAGTCTGTAATCAATCAAGACTCTCATGAATCCAATGCTAAAATAAGAATGAATAAATGCATGAAAACAACCATAACCAATGTTGCATACATCACACATTCTTAGGATTCCAATGCACACCGATTGGAGGCCCCTTAGTTACCTATCTCTAAAATAAATAACATAATGGTTTCTATGAATGGCACGGTGTTGACAATTGGGTAAATGTCTCATAAGAATTATGATGATAATTTGGACTAGGGACTTATTTCAATACTTTGTAATCATATTGATGTTGACAAAAGAATAGAGCAACATGAGCAACCCCATTTTTGAAGAATCCCCCCCTCATTGAATTAGAATCCAAACCCCCCTTAAGACTCTTGATTCTTTCTCTTTATCTTCTCTATGTTATGTTGTCATTACCCATGTTCCATCTTTCCTAAGTACTCTAACCATCTTCTAAGAATTACTTACCCCAAACTAGAATCACTTTGGCTTCCTATCCTTCGACCTCCTCAAATGTGTGGCGGGTCACATGAATCCAATACAAATAAGCTCTATTGGTCAATGGATTATTAGACATGGTGATGATCTCAAAAGAAAAATAATTTGTCAAAAAAACATTTTATCAATAATGACAACTTTCTTTATTAATTATCTTATTTATTAATAATAATACTTAACTGATGATTTTTGTACAAATGACTTTGTTATGCCTAACTCCCGTAATTTTCTCAATAATTACTTTATATTAATTATTAATTATATTATAAAAAATAATCATATTTTCAAACATTTTCATATCAATACGATACTCACGAATACCTTATCAACACAATACCAATACACTCTATATAAATATATCATTCTCAATGAATCACTTCCATGCCATTAATCCCAATTAATAACTTACCACCGTACTGTAATATACAAACTCTATTATTCAAAAGAATAAAATTATGGTTAAATCTCTATTATTAAAAAATATATATATGATTAAATAAATTATGAGTGAAACAAAATGCTTTATTAAAGCTTTTCGAATGAGGACATAAATTAAACAAGAAGGGCTGCGGGGCAGCTAGTCCCTGCCGCAGCCCGCAGCTTATCTGCCCGTAAAAGCATGAGCGAAACTTAAAGCATGAGCGAAACGTGGCGGTTGCTGCCTCCTCCGTCTGGACGCCTGTTCGCGAAGCATAGTTGGAAGTCTTTTGTGAACAACATGCATTGAACCTGTGGTCTGCAAGTGAATTTGGAGCAGTGGAAGATCTTGTGAGCAGCTGAAAGCACCTTAGCTATATGCAGGCTGGCAGAACGCTTAATCTCTTGTTTTCAACTGCAATGGCCTCACTGTGTTCGATTCAACAGGGAACATTGTGTTTAGGGTGGACAACTATCCTTCAGATTCCAGGGGCGAAGTCGTTCTCATGGACTCTGCAGGGACGGCCATCGTTACAATGCAACGAAAGGTATAGAAACATATATAGTACCTCTCAATTAGTTTTCCATCGTTTTCTCTTTGATGTAACGTTTGAAAGTGTATTGAATTGTATCATTGTATGTGAATCAGAGACTGAGTCTGCAGAATGAATGGCAAGGATTCCAAGGAGAATTCCGGGATGCCCAAAAACCATTGTTGGTCGTTAGAAGGGCGCCATCTTTGTTCATCTACAGAAAGAGTTTAGCAGATGTGTACATGCGTTCATCGGCTAAAAGCATGAAGAGTAAGAATGCGTTCATCGGCTAAAAGCATGAACAGTAAGAACTGGGCTTCGCAGAGCAACCTTCGAGCTTCAGTTTTGCCTCTACTTTCTGAAATCTATTATGGAAAAAAAATAAGCCAAATCAGTTGTATAGCAAATCAATTTTGTCAAGCGGAAACTCGAGTTTCCCCAGACTTGTTCAACAATTTATAAGTTTGTATCTGTTTGTATGTTTGTATTTAGTTTTTGTTCCTCTTCGAATACATACAAGATGTTTCGCTGAGCATAGGCCCGGTTTCTTCAGATTTTATTATATGCGTCACTCTTAAACTTTTTTGCGGGTTGTTAATTCATTTTGATATGTCGAAATACTTTTTGCAGAATTCAAAATGGCAATGGCTTATGGCCTCACTGTGTTCGATTCAACAGGGAACATTGTGTTTAGGGTGGACAACTATCCTTCAGATTCCAGGGGCGAAGTCGTTCTCATGGACTCTGCAGGGACGGCCATCCTTACAATTGTCGAATTTGATAACTATGGTTTCAAATACATGTCTATATAAATTTGGTAGCTATGGTTTCAAATACTTATCCATGTATTAACTAGCTTTGTCGTTGGAGAGTTACTAGAATACATGAGCTTTTACCGCATGTTGCCTAACTAATACTTTTATTATTGCTTTTGACCATTTGAAATTTGTTACCTGCGACTCCATGCAAGAAAGCGTCATCTTGCTACTCCACGCTCCGATGACACCTGGCAAAGCCACAACCCTCAAAGCAAGACACTTGGTCAATATGCATTCAAATGTCCATGCAGGCTGGCAGAACGCTTAATCTCTTGTTTTCAACTGCAATGGCCTCACTGTGTTCGATTCAACAGGGAACATTGTGTTTAGGGTGGACAACTATCCTTCAGATTCCAGGGGCGAAGTCGTTCTCATGGACTCTGCAGGGACGGCCATCGTTACAATGCAACGAAAGGTATAGAAACATATATAGTACCTCTCAATTAGTTTTCCATCGTTTTCTCTTTGATGTAACGTTTGAAAGTGTATTGAATTGTATCATTGTATGTGAATCAGAGACTGAGTCTGCGGAATGAATGGCAAGGATTCCAAGGAGAATTCCGGGATGCCCAAAAACCATTGTTCGTCGTTAGAAGGGCGCCATCTTTGTTCATCTCCAGAAAGAGTTTAGCAGATGTGTACATGCGTTCATCGGCTAAAAGCATGAAGAGTAAGAACGCGTTCATCGGCTAAAAGCATGAAGAGTAAGAACTGGGCTTCGCAGAGCAACCTTCGAGCTTCAGTTTTGCCTCTGCTTTCTGAAATCTATTATGGAAAAAAAATAAGCCAAATCAGTTGTATAGCAAATCAATTTTGTCAAGCGGAAACTCGAGTTTCCCCAGACTTGTTCAACAATTTATAAGTTTGTATCTGTCTGTATGTTTGTATTTAGTTTTTGTTTCTCTTCGAATACATACAAGATGTTTCGGTGAGCATAGGCCCGGTTTCTTCAGATTTTATTATATGCGTCGCTCTTAAACTTTTTTGCAGGTTGTTAATTCATTTTGATATGTCGAAATACTTTTTGCAGAATTCAAAATGGCAATGACTTATGGCCTCACTGTG
>APFE030734641.1:0-12656 GCA_000404065.3 Pinus taeda
CTTTAGGTGATCACGGTCAGAAATTCTGAAAGCCCTAACAGCTAGGGTGTTCAAGACACCAGATTTCTGGGAGGGATGGTGGTAAGAGTCAGCATGAAGATAGCTATCAGTGTGAGTTTTCTTTCTATAGACCTGGTGACCCAACATCCCATCCTCCTTTCTACTGATCATAACGTCTAGAAATGGGATCCTACCATTCTCTTCCAGCTCCATAGTAAATTTGATTTCGGAGGATATACAATTAAGATGATTGAAGAACCTATCAAGCTCCGCCTTACCATGAGTCCAATTTACGTTGGTGTCATCGACAAATCTTTTCCACCATGCCGGCTTCAAGTGGAATGAGTCAAGGGCTTTCCTCTCAAAGTACTCCATGTATAGGTTGGCAACAATGGGTGAGAGCGGGGAACCCATGGCGACCCCAGAAATTTGTTCATAGTAGTGATCTTGGAAACTGAAAAAAGTGGACCGAAGACAGATTTTTGCCAACCTTGCTGTTTGTGGATCGGTATTCTCAACCTTATAACATGGACGGCTTCATCAAGTGGAATCTTCGTAAACAAGGATACGACATCAAAGCTTACTAGAATATCATTTTTATCCACCCTTCTATATTTGATAAGTTCTACAAAATGAGTTGAGTCTTTTATAAAAGAGTCTGTGTTACCAACGAGGGGCTTCAGGAGCTTAGCTACATATTTGGCTAATTCATAAGTAGGGGAACCAATGGTGTTAACAATTGGTCTAAGAGGGACCCCTTCCTTATGGATCTTTGGTAAACCATAGATTCTGGGAATAACCTCACAGGAGGGAATCAGCTTCTTTTTTATTTTATCTTCTAGGTTGGTTTCCATTATGGCCTTCTTGACTTGTCTTATCACTTTAGGAATAGGGTTGGAGTTGACCATTCTATAACTTCCACAACTCAAATGTTCATTCATTTTTCGAATGTAATCTTCTTTGTTTAACACCACAGCTGCTCCACCTTTATCAGCTTTTAGAACAACTATTTTATCATTATTTCTGAGAGATCTTAGGGCCTCACGTCCTTCCTTATTTAGGTTACTCTTCGGGCGTTTAGATTTTAACATGGCTATGGAACATTCCTGTCTCAGTATCTCCCTGTCGTTTGATGAAAGCCCTTGGGTCCCATTCTCAATGTTGCAAATAATGCTTTCAAAAGGAATGTTCTTCGGGAAGACTGCAAATCCCAGTCCCTTGCTCAGAATTTTGATCTCTTCGGGATTAAGAATTATGGATGAGAGGTTCACAACCCTCTTGTCATGCTTGCTTAGAATACTGGGGTTATTATCATTATTAATAATTCCATGGTTTGTGGGTAGCCTGGCTGGAGCCACCGTTGCTGGAGGGACAGCGTAGGGTTCCATGCTATTGTTACCTGTTTCCAATGATGAATCTGCGCTGCTAGGATCCACGCTCCAATTGTTTTTACCCAAAGATTGACTAAACAACGAATTTACCCATTCTTTACCCAATTTAATGTCACAATTCTTCGAATCTGCGTTGTTTATACCCATTTTCATTAATGAATCTGCGCTGCTGGGATTGCTCAAATCGTTTTTACTAGTGTTAAATTCTTCACCCATTTTAATGTTCCTCAAGTCTGATGAAACCATACCTACGTTGCTGGTGTTAAACCCTGATGTAACCAAACTTACGTTGTTGGGATCCATTGATGAATCTGCGCTGGGATCCATTGATGAATCTGAGTTGAGGCCCGTTTTAATGCTAACTCCTTGGCTGTTGCTCATACCTGCGCTGGTCTTGTTACCCATTCCCACGCTGTCCCTAAATGAAACTGCGTTGGGGACTGAATCTGAGTTGAGGTCCGTTTTAATGCTAACTCCTTTGCTGTTGCTTATACCTGCGCTGGTCTTGTTACCCATTCCCACGCTGTCCCTAAATGAAACTGCGTTGGGGACTGAATCTGAGTTGAGGCCCATTTTAATGCTAACTCCTTTGCTGTTGCTTATACCTGCGCTAGTCAAATCGATGTTACCCATTCCCAGGTTGCTCCTAAATGAATCTGCGTTGATGTTAAGGCCAGTTTTATTGTTAATTCCTTTGCTGGTTTTATTGTTAATTCCTTTGCTGCTGCGCTGTTTGTTCATCTTATTAACTGCGCTGATAGAGTTTTCGTTTTTGCTGTCAATGTTAACCAGTTTCTGGTTGAAGCCTGCGTTGCTAGAATCCAAGTTGTTCAAGCTGCTGGTGGAGGGAGCAGTATGGGAATTCGCTTCTATGCTGTCTTCATTGAAGGTTCTTCCACCAGAGTTTATTAAGTCCAAGTCTCTTTCTAGTTTGGCCAGCTTTCTGGACTGTCTCTCCTTGGCAATCCTACCCTCTGACATATGTGGTCCTATGTCTCATGTTTCATTGAGTGGATATGAGTACTATGTGACATTCATTGATGACCACTCCAGGAGGACCTAGATTTACTTCCTAAAGACCAAGGATGAGGTCTTCCAGAGATTCCAAGAGTTTAAGGCTCTTGTGGAGAACCAAATAGGAGAGGCAGATCAGGGTGTTGAGATCAGACAATGGGGGTGAGTACACTTCTGCGAAGATGAGGGATTTTTGTGGGAGTGTTGGCATCAAGAGGGAGCTCATTGTGCCTTATAACCCTCAGCAAAATGGGGTGGCAGAAAGGAAGAACAGTACCATTGTGGGTGCAGCTTGAACGATGTTTGATGATCAAAGTTTACCTTTCTTCTTGTGGGTTGAGACATGTAACACTATTGTTTATTTGCGGAATAGGAGCCCACACAGAGTCTTGGGGAGCAAGACTCTTGAGGAAGTATATGAGGCCAATTCACATCCTGAAGATGAACTACCGTTGCTGGTTCGAAACGTCGATCTAAAGAAAACTAATGTGATGAATCCGGAAGATGATCTACACAAATTTGAAGATCGCAAAAACCTTAAAGACGAAGTATATACCAACAATAAGCCAGAAGTTGGGCACATCAAGATATTTGTGTTGGAAATAGCAACAAGAAATGCTAAAAATAGCATTTCAGGTACCAATGTTAGACATAGCAACAAGGAATGAAAAATGGAAATGCTAAAAATAGCATTGCTATAAATAGTATTTCGGGATAGATTCCAAATTTAGTTAGTACCTAAACTAAAATTGAGAAGTAAAATTCGAATTTGACGTTAGCAGCTGTTTGTAAAATAATTAATTAATTCATCTTGAGTTAATTAGTTGTAGAAAATCAAACATGAAGTCTATGTGAAGACATGCAACAGTTTCTCCATTGGTTGAGGAAGTTATCCCTTGATTAAAGGAGATCAAGATGAGTTGTACTTTGACTTGTAATTAGTTAGCTTAGTTAACTGAGTTAAGTCCAATTAGATTAGTTCAAATAGTTTGTTGAACTGATTGTGAGTTCAGTTAGTTAATGCATGCATGCATGTAACTACTACACTTTAGATAACTTAATATTCTCTCATAAATAACTCATGCATGTCAATTCAAACAGAGACCCAGTTGAGATCAGATGATGGGACAGTGTACTATCAGTTGCAGGAATATTCCATGGAGGATATCTCTTGCATGCAGAAGGAATTCATTCCTTGGAGATTGTGCAGTTACTTTTGGGTTTGATGAGTGTGCGATGAGGCCAATTCACATAGGTGGCAGCATTAGACCCCAAGGAAAACTACGCAAGGAAATAGGAGGCATGGAGGGCTGAGGGAAGGCATATCTTGTGTCTATTCAGTTTGTGAGTTGTATTGTTGGATTTTACTGAGAGCAAGATAGCTTGTGAGTTGATGCTTTGTGTAATCTGAACATATTTCCACTTGTATGATAATACAAAGATCGGGGTTTTTAGCTAAGGCTTTCCCCAGAGTATTCTTCTGTGTTCATGTGTGATTGCTTTCTCATTCTCAGTTATATGTGTTCTAATTGATCTTGCTCAAAATCAATTAAGCTTCCGCAAGTTTGTTGTAGAAGTAGATCTTGTATTTTGCTTTAGTATATTGCATAATCTGTTGATCTACAGTGGAAAATTCTACAATTTGGGTGCCTTACATATTCACACATCCCTGAGGAGAAGAGGACGAAGCTGGAACCCACAGCAGAGGGGTATCTTAGTGGGTTACAATGGAGACTAGTAGAGCCTACCGTATATATCTTCCTGCACAGAGGAAGATTGTCCTGAGGAAGGATGTGACATTTGAGGAGGTCTCGAGAGGTTGATTAAGGACAGCAGCATGCTCCTCAACAAGGGGCCACACTACAGGTTTCAGGTGCATCAGGTGGTACATCAGGATCAGGAGTTTCACCTTCTTCAGGGGTGACCAGTTCACAGAGCACAATTTTGCCTAGTACCAGATCACTTGGTGCAGGTTCATCAGGCATGGTATCTCAGAGTGCAAGATCTCCTTTGGTTATTTCAGAAGCTTTCTCACCTGGAGGAGAGGCACCAGTTGAAGATTTTCCCATAACACCACAGGAGACTACCGCAGGGAAGAGGAAACCATGATGGCTTCGGGAGACCCTAAAGGAGGCTCAAGAGGCAGTGGGGAGACCCAAATGGTCAGTGAGGGAGAGCAGACCACCAGAGAGTTTGGGTGGCTTTGTGGCAGATGTTGTAGAGACAGAGCCAGATAGTTTAGAGGAGACCGCTAGACAGCAAATCTAGAAGGATGCCATGGCAGAGGAGTATGCCTCTATCATGAAGAATAATGTCTGGGAGGTAGTGCCACGTCCTAATGGGAAGTCAGTTGTGACTTCCAGGTGGCTCTACAAGATCAAACATGATGCGTATGTCAGCGTGGAGAAGTTCAAAGCTCGGTTTGTGGCATGGGGATTCTCACAGGTAGAGGGAGTTGACTATGGGAAGACCTTTGCACCGGTTGCTTGTTATACTTCCATCATCGCAATGAGCAACTAAGATGGGATGGAGGATTCACCAAATGGATATGAAGATTGCCTTTCTCAATGGTGCTACACAAGAGCTGGTGTACATTGAGCAACCTGAGGGCTTTGAGTTGCATGGGAGGAAGTCTCATGTGTGTAGGTTGAAGAAAGCCTTGTATGGACTGAAGCAAGCACCGAGGGCATGGTACGAGAGGATAGATGCCTACTTGCAGCAGATGGGTTTCCAGAAGAGTGATGCAGATCCGAACCTATACTTTATCTTGGTAAGTGACGATCCACTCATTTTGGTACGGTATGTGGATGGCGGCTTGTTTATTACAGGGGATGATAGTCTCATCCAGCACTGCAAGAGAGATCTTGATTCCGAATTGGTGGATCCCACTTTGTATCGTTAATTGATCAGTTCATTGATGTATCTGGTCAACACTAGACCGATATTTGTTTTGCAGTCAACTCATTGAGTCAGTTTATGATGAAGCCCAGGAGAGTACACTAGTTGGCTGCAAAACCTGTATTAGGTACTTAGAGGGTACAGTGGATTATGGTTTGGACTATGTCAGATGTGATGGGGTCAGATTGATAGGTTGCACAGACTCAGATTGGGCTAGCAATGTCAATGACCGGAAGAGTACTTTCGAATGTTGTTTCTCATTGGACTCGGCAGTTGTGTCATGGTTCAGCAGGAAACAGAAGTCAGTGGCATTGAGCAGTGCAGAGGCAGAGTATATGGCAGCTAGTCAGGCAGGGTGCGAGGCATGATGGCTTTGCAAGATGCTTCATGGATTATTTGGTCAAATGCTAAGACCAACTATGATTTACTGTGACAATGAGAGTTGTATTAAACTCTCTGAGAATTCAGTATTTCACAATCGGTCAAAGCATATAGAGATCAGATACCACTTCATCAAATATTGGGTTTAGCGAGGTGCAGTGAAGCTTGAGTATATATCCACTGAGAGCAGGTAGCAGACATTCTCACCAAGTCTTCACTAAGAGGCATACATGTTTTCTTCAGAGACAGGATGGGAGTGGTGAGCAACATCTTCCTCGGTAAGAGGGAGTGTTGGAAACAATACCAAGGAGAGGTGTTAGTAGGCATTTATCCATTTTAGCCTAGTAGACACATTAATTACTTTTGTCTCGGTGACATTTATGAGTTATATTAATGTCACGGATGGAAAAGGTACTTAAAAGTGTTGTACCATGTACTTTTTCCAATATTAAAGTCACTTGTACCTTCTAATATTATGTGTAAAGTACATAATGTACTTTTCTAATAATAAAGTGAGTTGAAAATTTACTTTATGAAAAAAATAGAAAAAAGTATTAGGAAACTTTTTAGTAATGGGACCAATGTGTGAGAGGGTCAATTGAGAGAGTTAATCTCAACCACACATCTTGAGATTTGGAGATTAAATCTCATCCATTGGATCTTAGGATTAAGGATTCAATCTTTACCAAGGAGACAAAAAAGGAAAAGGGAGGCTCATTCTTCACTTCAGACTTGAGAAAAAGAGCATGTGGAGAAGAGGAGAGGAAAACTTCATGGAAGAGGAGAGAGTTTGCAGCTAGAGGAGGGCTCAGATTCCAAGGAGGCAGCTACAGCAGCATGAAAATTGAGGAGGAAGGCAGCCATTCTAGGCACGATTTTTGAGGCAGAGAGAGAGGCATGAATTTCAAGGAGCAGGCTGCATGATTTTCGAGGAGACAGCAGCACAAATTTCGAGCATTTTGGGCACAATTTTTTAAAAGATTCAGCAGCTATCCATCCCAAAATTCGAGACACAGATTTCGGGGCAACTGTTAGGAGCAGGCAGCACAGAAATCAAGGCACTGTCTGGCACAGATTTCAAGGCACAGCAGCCACTTCATGCACAGTTTTTGAGGCATCATCAACACAGAAATCAAGGCTGAGTTTTCCACAGAAATCGAGGCACATTTGGCACTGATTTCAAGGCAGAAAGTGGCAGCACAGAAATCGAGGCACTGTCTGGCACAGATTTCAAGGCACAGCAGTCACTTCATGCACAGTTTTTGAGGCATCATCAACGGAGAAATAAAGGCTGAGTTTTCCACAGAAACGGAGGCACATTTGGCACTGATTTCAAGGCAGAAATTTCTGGGCATAAAAATTGTGGAAATCTGAAAAAAAACAGTGTGCACAAATTTCCAGATTTGCTTTTAATGCTTTAGTTGCTAAGGGAGATAAGTATTGTATTTTATTTAGACTAATTTTCTCAAGCAATAAAATCCTCCTTTGAAAACCAGTTTTCCCCAAGATGTGGGGTTTTTCCGGGATCACCTTGACCAAAAATAAGTGTCTCACGTGTGTGAATGCTTACAAAAATTATGTGTTAATTTTCATTTGATAGGAAAATGAAAAATAGTAGAAGTACACTTTGAAAGTTTACAATTAATTCATACTGAAATTTATATCAGCATAACAAAACATGTGGGTTGGGCTTAAACAAGCACATGCAAACTTGTAAACTGGGTTAAGGGTACATACTACAGACTCCAGAGCATAATTTTCTATATGTATCAATAGTTTAATAACGTAAGAAAGATTAATTTGCCAAATCAGGGACCTTCTGTACAGAATATTGAAGGATCAGACATCATTGCTGCAAATCGCAAGTCCTTGAGGAGGACAAAGAAATGTCAAATCGCCTCTCTAAAAATCATGAGACATTTAAGGGGAGCAAAGATGGATCAAAATTGTGTTACTGAAAATAACAAGGCATCTTTGGAGGATAAGGAAGGATCACAACAACTTGCTGACAACCATGAGATACATGTGGAGGACAGAGAAGGATCATATTGCCTTGTTGAAAATTATGTGCTAAGTGAAAGACTAAATGTCCTCCCTGTTAATCCAGACACAGGTTTGATGGAGAAGAAAGAAACAAACTGTCCAGCAGAACATCACAGATTGCATGTGCTGCAGGGAACAGAGGGGGGCAATTGTTGCGCCTCAAGGTGAATGGAGTAAAATCAACAAGAAAAAACAATTGTTTAATACAGAACCAAGTAATTTCAGTGATGCAAAACAGCAAGGTCAAGAATAGAAGATTGTCAATTCAAAGCCCAGGGGCTTAGTGATATTGTCACCTTCCAAATGCCGAGGTAGGCACTAGATGGCTTGGGGAGAGGAACTTGGATAGGATGGTAGAAACTCCTAATACTTGTGTTCAAGATGTGGTACCAGAAGTAACAAAGCAGCATGAACAAGTTTCGATGTATGGAAGCTCCGCAGCGATGGATTATAATGGAGCAGTAATGTCAGGAGCTGTGACTTCTGAGGGTAGAGAAGACTGTAGTGAATGTCAACACGAAGTTATTCATACTGGTTGCACAGGAAGATGAAGCAATGAGATGTTCTACAGCAAATGATAATGATGTCAATGATAAAATCAACTTCATTGGGGACGCAAAAGTCACAGAATTCTTAGGAGGTGATGATGATGGACATGATGAGTTTGAGGGTAAGAATAATGGTCACGATCCAGAAGAGGATCCTACAGGTATTGGAAAAGTTGGACAAAGATTAAAAGAAATAAATGAGAAGGTATACTAGATACAAACAAAATTAGGCACGAGTATGTTATTACAGGAAGAAAAATGTTGGTGTATGATATAAAGGGGTCACTTGGCCAAGTTCGAGAACGTAGGAAAATTTTGGATCAAGGATTGGATTTACTGAAGACACGGATCTTTCAAATAGAGAAGAATGCGTACACCATTAAGAAAAAATTGGGGGCCTTGAACATTGGTATAAGGCAATTGCAGGATTAATAACCTGGTATGGATTCTATTAGGCAAAAAGTATTAAAACCCCCAAAGTGGCAAGGGTAATATAAACCCTGGCTAGTTGGTAAAGAATGTGACAATGAAGAAACTGTTGGAATAAGAAAAATGGAGATGTTGTAGAGATTGAAGTGGAGTTTTCATTCTTGAAGATAGGAGGCCAAATTTTACAGCACCCAAGTTGGCCATTGCTTGAAGACAAGCAATGTCGGGAAGGAGGGACTGTCATGTCTCCTTTGGTCACATGAAAGTAAAACCCATAGGAAAATCTATAAATAAAGAAGAGTTGGAATCATTTTGGATCATCAATTTTTCTTTAGCCCAAGGCTTTGAGGGTTTCAAGACCCTTTTTTCCTCTATTCGGTGGTGAAAGATTTCACCCTAGTTAGTAGCTTCTCCATTAGCTTCTATTATCCTTGTCTGGAAAGTCATGGGAGCTCGTATCTGCCTAGTCAAATAACAATTTGGTGGCAATTTCTGAGGCAATTTGCGAGCATTTTTCTGAGGCAATTCGGTGGCATTTTCTGAGACAAATTCGTTGGCATTTTCTGAGGCACAATACAGTGGTTTTCTAAGACAACAATTTGAGACAACCAGTGTTAATTTTAGGCAACAATGGTATGTCCTATGCTTTAGAGCAATTTTACTTCAATTTATTTATTAGCCCAGTATCAATATTTAGATTAGCAGTCACATCAACATGATAGTAAAATGCAGATAGAACATAAACATAAACAATAGAAGACAAGCCAGGACAAGAGGACACAAGATGCGGCACCAGCCAGGAACAAACCCCAATGTGGGGAAACCCTTGATCAAATCTTCTTTTAGTCTTCAATAGCTCAGTAAGAAGAGATAGTACAATTAACAAATTTGATAATTTATAACAGCAGCAAAAGAGCCCTAACCAGAAAAGTAAGGGCAGATTTGACCCTCAACAAATCAGTCAACTTCGGCCTCCAAACAGCAAGATAAAACAGCCCTCAAAACAGTCAAATTTAGCACAGTCAAAGTCTGGTCAAACAGCGCACCTGCGGTCAGCCCTAGCTGCAGTCAACGCTGGTCAACAATCAATGTTTAGCCTTGATTTTTGTGCCCAGAAATGTGGCTTGTCCACACAAAGATAGCCCTCACAAAAACACAGTCAAAGGAGGTTAATGCATGCTAGTCAATGCTTGGTCAAACTGTCCAGAAATTTCGCTCTCCTGAAATTTCAGAGATGTGGAGAGAGAGAGGCCCAAAAATCCATACCCAATCAATGAGGAGAGAAAGAGAGAAGTGTGAAGATGAGTGTGTTCAAATGAGACTAAGTCACCTTCTATTTATATGCAACATTGAGGATAAATAGATGTGACTGTTGGGCTTCTGAGCCTACATAAGTTTGTTGGCCGACCTTGACAATTTGACCATAATCAAAAATAAATTCATAACTTCATTTGCACATGTCAGAATCGGATGATCTTTTGATCAATCCTATACCTCTCAAAGAGAGGAATCCAAGAAAAATATCAACTATCATAAATAAGATGACCCATGAGTTTGGCCCTAGTTGCCAAATTTAACACCTACTCCCTTCACAAGATAGGTGGCATCGTCTCCAAGGATGATCTCCAAGTTTGTCTCCTTTTCTATCAAATTAGAGAGGGCTTCCTTGTATCCGGTGAAGTGCCTTGAGGCACCACTATCAATTAGACAATTTCCCAAAGTGTCCAGACTCCAGAGGAGAGGCAGTGGAGAGGGTCGATATAAGATAGTACTCTTTTTGCTTATTGTTAACAACATTTGATTCTTCATACCTAGAGTTCCTGGATTTCTTGGAGGGTCGACCATTTCCTTGATGTCCTACATTCCTTTTTCCTTTGCCATTAAACCTGCCATTCCTTTGATCGTTGTTGTTGAAGTTGCCCCTGGAATGATTGTGATCGTCATCATGCAATGTGTCCCTCCTATTTGGAGACTCCCTTGCATAGTGGCCAAAATTATTGCAAACAAAGCACGTGCCCTTCCTTCCTCCCTTAGATCTAGGCTTTCCATGGAAATGACATTAGACCCTGCATTATTTCTCCTTTTGGCATGCGCGGAGAATGTAGTGAGGTTACCTTTATAAGGCATTTCTTGCTCCACCATTCTTGTTTCTTATTGAATGCATCTCGACATCAATTCTTCAAAGCCTGGAATTCGATCACTGTTGAGGACGGTAGTTCTAAATACATACCACTTAGGTGGGAGTCCTCCAAGAGTAGTGTGTGTAAGTCCCCTGTTAGGAATGACTTCTCCAATCGAAAGTAAATCATTTTTTATCTCAGTAATCCTCAAGAAATAGGATTGAATATCCTTGTCCTTACCCTTCTTATTATCCTTCAACTTATTCTTGAGAAATAGAATTTGATTAGCATTACTAACCTTGAACATGCCGACAAACCTGTTAATTTTAGGTAAGTTCTATGCTTAGAGCAATGTATTTCAATTTTCACAGTTTGCTCAATATATTTTCCAAATGAGCAATCACATCAGCATTAAAGTAAATTGCAGATAGAACATAAACATAAATCACAGAAGACAAGCCAAGACAAGAGGACACAAGATGTGGCGCTAGCCAGGGACAAACCCCAATGTGGGGAAACCCTTGATCAACTCTTCTTTTATGTTCTTCAATAGTTCAGCAGATAGAGGGAGATAGAGATAGTACATTTACAACAGAAGTCAACACTTTGACTTTCTATATCTACATGAGATCAGTTGAAGACATGCTGCTTCAACTGATTCTCCAAGGTGACTCGTTCACCTATCATAGTGTTGCATCTTGTCCATATGCTGCACCTCGCTGTGTTGCACCATGTTGCACTTCATGTAGATGCTCTTGTCACTTTGCTGCTCCACTCATTGCGCTGCTCTTATCACGGATCTACATCTAATGTTGTACTCATTGTTGATCTGTACTCAATGTTGCACCATCACTAATCTGTACTCAGTGACGGCTAGGCTATTCTTGATTATCAATTGCACTTGTCACTGTGTTTCACCCAATCATACACTCAAGGCATACTCAATACATCATCATGCCGCAATACCTTGTTGCTACATCATGCTGCGCTATACTTCTGTTGCTTCATCATACTGCAATATGTATATCAGTCTTAGCTTCTTGCTATGGCTTGCAGCTTAGCAAAGCAACTAAGCTATAGTTCCAGATTCCTTCAAGTAGACCAAAATTAAACAATCCTTCTATTGTCATGCTGTCACCTACAACAATCGAATTTATGCTATGAATAAGTGCCATCTTTTGTTGTGGCTAAGGAGATTCTTCATTTGCTGCGTATAGGGTTTCTTTGCTATGGAATGAGTGACTCCTCTAATAAGCAAATATGATCACTCTTTAGCTATGAATGAAGGCTCAAAGAATATGTTGATTTAGGGCATCTTAGGGCAACGTATAATGGCCTCCTTGAACAGCAAATAAGGGCTATGTAACAAGGACCTTTGGGACAACGTATTAGGGACACCTTCATACTGCGTATTGGTACTCTTCTTGACAGTTACAGGTCTCCTTTTTTATTGCAGCCAGATTTCCTTGTAAGACTTGAATGCGGCTAGGCATCATTATGACAGCAGTTAGGTCCTTAGATGACAGTGGCTTAGATGGTGGCTAGATCCTTCCCTTGTTGCAGTGTATGTACCTTCATGGATTGCGGCCTAGGGCAATCTTAGGTGTTGCGGCTAGGAGACTGCGTTAAGATCTTTTTCATAGGTTCATCATTATGACAACGTTAGGCTGCAGCCATGATTCCTATAGGACAGAGCTTAGGTCTCTCTGTGTTTTGGGCATGACAACATTAGAACCCTTGTTCTATGACTGTGTTAGGAGGCTTTAACGTTAGGGCTTTATTTCCATGCTAGCATAGGCTTCTTCCATGGCTACATTTGGATCTCCTTTCTC
>APFE030734642.1:0-28097 GCA_000404065.3 Pinus taeda
CTTCTTCATGAGTCATGCTAGAGCTTTCAGGTTCCTTACTAGGTGTTTGCATTTTCTTTCCTTGGGGCATCAGTTACCGATACTAATGCTCTACTATGCCCTTTGAATTCCTTCAAAAAAAAATTTCAAACCAAGCTTAAGAAAAAATTTAAGAAAATCTACACACATTTTTCACTTTGTAGGAGCTCGATATTGCCTCTGATGTATCTCTGTACTTTCTGATCATCTAGTTTTGAATTTGTGACCTGTAATATCCCTCTGCGGCCTCTTTCAAATGCCACAAGTCTGACCCAAATTGGATTCTCCAAGGAAGAGTTATGCGAAATCTCCCACAGTGACTTGATTATAGACTAGTTCAGTAGAGCGAACTTGTACGACATGCCACGAGTCACTGTTTCAACATTTGGATTTGAAAAATGCACACAAGAAACTACCGTCTGTCCTCTTTCTTTACCTTTTGACAAAATTTCAATCCGATGCTCAGAGAGAGAGTTATGACGATTTTCCCCAGGTCACCTGTTTTGAATGTAATTGAGGAGTCTGCAAAAAGACCAACTTCCTCAGATCATATCTCCTCAAATATCACACAAAAAGATCTGAAATTCGGACCCAAGGTTCAACGCGATTTCTTCTCAAATGGGTTTTTATTGCGACTTCTGAAACGTCACAGAAAAGAAGTTATAGCGAAAATACCACGATGACCTGTTTGGAGCAGCGAAACCCTAGAATCTAAAGCTCTAATACCAAATGTTATGAAACCAGCTCAAGAAAAGATAGAAAAGATAGATCAATGCCTCAGAATTCGGCCTCTTCGAGGGGGCAACCTCCTTTATATTACATAAATGAACAATTCTTGGATGATGCAAATGACAAAACCTCATTTCTATATATAGGAGTCTAAGGAGTCACAATATAATCTAGTCGACCTAACAATAATAATATAACATCACAAAAATAACAATAGAGGGATTCTATGGGGCACACAAATAACAATATGGGGGGATATAGGGGCACAACAATATAAATAAGGGGTATAACTACAATAGTAATGGGGTAATCACTAGTATTATAGGGACCCAACAGATACTCTTATAATGAAGATAAATATGTGGAAATGAAGAAATAAACATGTAATAAACTATTATATAGTTATTTCTTAATATTTATAATTATTGCTAAAAACTTCACTTAGTGTCTTGGGGAAACCAAAATTATTAGTTAAAGAAATTATGTTGTTTGTACGGAATGAAATATGTTGATCGTCCTGTGGGTCCACTTGGGGAATTAAGACCAATTAATCCACTAGAAGCTGGGGTCAGAATCAACTCGTTGGCTTTCCTACTGGTTTACTGGGTTGATTAGGGGATGTTTAAATTTAGTTTTTAAATTGACTTCAAATATGTCGTTGAAGATAAGAAGTATAAATTTTCCAGTTGCTAGTCATAGTTAAAAAAACAAACATAAATATATGTTCGAGAAAAATATTATTGTGGAAGATAAATAATGTCTGCGATCTTAATAGTTTCCTCATGGATGTTGATTGTAGACAAGTGTTAGTACATAAAGTTTTGCAACTTTATTGGACTAATTAAAAACAAATTGCAACTTAAGTTAGTCCGAGTTAAGGCATGTCAACATGCATCATCATATGAGCTTTGAATTGTGAGTATAGACAACCATGGAAGATTCTTTATTTTTCCATTGTATAATCTATGAACAATATATGTGATACATTATAAAATAGTAGGCTTATACTCTAAATGAGTGGTTGAGGCTATCAACCCAAGCTGAGAAAGTTCAACGGGATTGTGGGTTCAACGGGACTATGGTTTGTGGTCCACTAATCAACCCATTCATATGATGGTCTACGAGCATATTCAACATTAGTATTGTTAAAAGTTCAAGAGGTTTTACAAGTAAAAAGAAGATTCATCATTAAAGAATAAATGAAGTTTTCATTCTCGAGTTTCCACATTGTTATATAATGCATTGATACATTAGACTAGACACATTAGAGTAAGGTAGACATGTTAGAGAATCCACAAGAACTATTATGAACGATTAGAGCACTTAGTTCATGTGAATTATCATCTGAAGCATGCTTTTATATGAAGAATCAATGGTGAAAATCAAGAATTTGGTACAATCCAGTGTTGTATACATATGAGCAAATGACTATAAATTCCTTCGACTTTACTTCTCTATCTCTGAAGGAAAATGCAAGATGTACAGTGGAGAGACCCACATTATTTTTCATCCCTCACTTCCCCTTCTATTTATATGAAAATGTACCAAACACAAACTAGAGTGGTGTAGATTTGAACTAGATTATTATACTACGCATTTGTTTTAATGGGAATAAGGCAAGCTTATCTTTCGACCTTAATAAGAGACTAAAGTTTGTTCTAGACGATGATCAAATGTTACGTGAAATATCAATGCCCAAAACAACTACTAAAGCAGTGGGTCCTAATATTCTTGAGGATGCCTTAAAAAAGACTCTGTTTGTTCTATTGATCCCGATCCACTGTAGATAATAGAATTTGAATATTTAAGTTGGCATTTATTTGATATGCAAGCATATGAGAATTTGTATTCGTATTTATTTAATATAACCAATATTATATATTATGTTTCAAGCTCACTATTTCTTAGAATTATGCTTGCTTAGATGATTTCCCTATTTGATGATTATTGTATGTGACATTATATGACTGATATGGAAAACCCATATTTCAACTACTACAGTTTTGAATTATCCTTCATTTTTCCTAAAGAAGGAAAAAGTAATTGGTGGAATTAGACACAATCGACTAAATAAAACCATATCTCGTCGACTAAATATTCGAACATATTATGCACAGAGGCTCCATCGAGGAGGAATACAAAATTAGGTTGGATTTGAGTAACCAATATCAGATAAAGGTTTGAAGACATCTGAAAGATGATTGAGCAAGCAAATTCTATGAGAAAACGTATTTAGTACTCCTTCCATTGTTGAAATTTATTTAGGAGGTAACCAATGAAAGGTATGAATGAGTCGAACTCACTAACTCAAGTTATTATTACTCACTCGTCGGATGACTACTGCAATGGAATATTATGTACGCAAGCTCCCGTTACCATCAAGTCGTGATTTCTCATCCTTTAAAGTTTGAGGCAGCTCACTATTCGCTAGCAAGTTTTCTTGGAGGAGGACAACTTGGACAAGTGAAGCGAAGGTTTAGAAATTGGATTACCATAAATAATACACATTGGTAGAGTTAGGAAGATTATGAGGAATCAATCATATTTATTGTTTATTGTGGATATATATATATATATATATTCGAGTCTTGGTTGGATTCGGCCAAACTAAACGGGCTCAAACGAAGTTTTGAAAATTAGGTTGACTTTAATCGAGTAATGGAGAAATTGACCAGGTACTAACATATGATGCTAGTTGCTTTCTATTGTAATAGTTTTTATCTTATTCTATGTATTCAAGATTACAATCATGGTAATTAATTACACACTCATTTGCCATATTGTATTCTAAAGAAATTTTATTATTATGTAATTGAGACTGTGTAAGAAAAACGCTAAAAAGATAATTGAGTCAAGACATAGTTAGGATATGGATTGAGTCTTTTAGTCAGTTATAGTTATTGGAGTCATAAGTCAAGGGAGGGTGAAATTTGAGCTTGGTTTAAGGAAAGTGATCTTCCTAGCCTTTGCAACTAAAATAAATAACTAATTGATTAGATCAACCTCTTGCTCATATTTGTTGATATCAAATCGCAACTATTGGGAAAAAAACAGTGTCATTGAAAGATTAGTGTTTTGAGATGTTAAAGTTATCCTTAGTAAATTTAATTGTAGATTCCAAAATATCAATAGTAAATAACAAACAATAAACCCAATCCTATTTTATACAACATATTTTATAATGAAACAAAGTCTTAAAAGGAAAGATATTAATAAGAATATTAGACAAATTTTAAAGCATTACAACATCCATTAAAAGAAACATATAAAATTTTGCATCAAACCTCATAGAGCACCTCAACAACATAATATTTTTGACAAGAGTACGTGCAGTAATAGAAATTTCAAAAATTATAATTTAGATAAGCATAGAACAAAGAAAGAGTTGAAGTGAAAAAATGATGAAGTCGTGAGATTATATTGGTCAAGCCCCAAACATGAAGATTGTAGAATGGTTGTTGGGTTGTGACAAATGGATAGAGTACTATGGTTGATATGGAATGTTTTCACTTATTTTATGTATGAATGAAAAACTCCTAGGAGTGACAATGAGGGGACGAACTCATCCATAGATAGAGCGAAGAGACACCCCTCAATTGGAGAGTTACCGAACAATTCCTAGTTGGAGTAGAAATCTAAATAGAAAAGAGGCTATAGAGAATGTGAATAGTTATGATATGCAATAAGTGGCCCCAAACAAGTAGAAGTCACAGTGAGACATGTACACTTTCATCTCTAGATCCATCTGACAGTCATTGTAGCTAAGTTACATATGCAAACCAGTACACATAGTTGATGTACAATAAGGTTTCTTGTACAAGAAGTAAATATTCAAGACATTGTTGCATCCTTGCTCAAGATGAGAAAGGCATTGAGGGTTGGGGAGATCTTGTAGGGTTCTCTTGGACCTATGTATGTCATCTTACATAATACACTAGGTTAATGTAGGCAACATTTGGTAAATATGCAAAGTAAAGTAAATGAAGGATTGGTTAGACAAGGTACAACAACTCAAACAACATCACCTATGTATAAATATGCATGAAGACTAATAGAAACTCGGCTAGAATTCCTTCCCAAATTTTGTTCTTCATTCTGTATTCTTGTGTGTTCTTGTTGTTTCCATGTTGTATCTTATTCTTTTATGTTATAAGTTAGGCTTATAACAAGATCTCTCTAATGTTTTTTCAATGTTTGTTCATTCTCCCTTTTTTACTTCATTGGTGTGTGGATTTTAAGAGTCAATTTATGAAGACTCTCCCCCTTAGACCATCCTCCCTCTTAAAGGATATACATGACCACAAATATGAATTGTTGTTGAACATGTTAAATGTTGCATATAGGTTCTTATCTCCATGCACACCAATGTTTGGAATCTTATCCTTTTATAATACTCAGCTTAAAAATATTTCTCAAAATATGTAAGATGCTTAGTCTTTCCAACTACATATGGATGTTCGATTCAATTCATAATCACAACTTTCTCCCCCTCATAGTGCTTCCATTTATGTCTACTGTAACCATACTCCACTATTCTTGTTTTCTTACTCTCCCACTTTGCTTCTAAGAAGATACAAGCTAATTAATATCCCCTTGGATATAACCTTTTAGTACTCTTGTCGGTCTTGAGACTCCATTTAGGTTCACTTTCCTTGCTTATCTTTTGCATCTTAGTCATACAACTATCTTTGACTCATTTAGAAATTTTACATCTTTCAAAACAAACTAGTTAAGGTATGAGGGAGATCTCACTCCAAACTTACATGTCAAGTACTCAAAGGGTTCTCTCGAAAGGGGCTTAGTGCATACAACATCTATTTATTCCTTTATTGATATATAATCCAAATTTAAAATTTGATCAGCTACATGTTCTCTAATTGATCATTGACAGGTATATGTTTGGTTTTTCAACGGACAATGGAATTCTTGGGTATACTTCTGACACTTATATTCTCCCATTTGATGGGAATAGATTCATCATAGGTTGCCTTCATGTCTTGAAGTGTTTTTTTCATCCACACTATGTAAGGAAAATATATTACAATTGTTATGTACTTGGTTACCAATGAGTTTCCTATAAATAAGGCACCATCGCATGTCCTCTTTCTATCATCTATACAACTAGCCAAATATGCATCATTGTATGCAGTCAATAAAAAATTCTTACTGTTTGGATAACACAATGCATAGTCGACTACATCTTTTAGATATATGAAAATTATTCTTGTAGCTAACAAGTTTATTTTCATTGGAGTTTATTTGTATATTGCTACCAAATATAGGTTGCATTATGTCTAATCTGGAGGATATTAGATACAACATATTGTCAATCATCAATTTGATTTTTTTTAGTATTAATCTGTAGTTATTGATCATCTTTTCTTAGCTTACACCCAATGACCATACCAATAGGTGAACACTCTTTCATTCTTCAATAATTATTTGAGACATTTTCCTAGGGAAATCAAGATGCTTTTTGAAGTTTGTGTAATCTATAAATTAACAAAAGAAAGAGTTCTCCAAGCATAGAAATTTTAAACTCAGTCTTCATTTCAACTACAAACACTTGGCTTAGTGAATTTGCATCACTACCAAAAATTATATTGTCGCCTTAAACAAAAACAACCAAAATATCCTCATTATCAAATTATATATATAAATTTATGTCATTTTTCCCTCTTTTGAGGCCTTTTTCTTGTATACATTTTCCTAATATGGAATACCCTTACATTAGTGCTTGTTTCAGGCCACATAGTTCCTTTTTCAACCTAGATATATCTGTAGGATTTTCTTATAGTTGAAAACATTCAAGTTTTTCTATATAAATGTCTTCAAGTTCTCAATTCAATAATGTTGATTTCACATCCATTGTGTATATTTTGAAATTTTTCTTATAGGAAAATGCAAGAAAAAATCTAATTTCTTCGAATACCGCCATAAGAGTAAAGATTTTTTAAAAATGTATTCCTTCAACCTATGCATAACATTTGTACAATAATATGGATTTGTTTCTAACAACATGTCCATTATCATTTAATTTGTTCTTGAACACCCATTTTGTACGAGTGACATTCGTAATTATTGGTCTCGAATTCAATTCCCAAGTCTAATTAATTTTATTTTTAACCAATTCTCCATTCATGGAACCTATACAATAATTATCTTAACTTTATTGAGAGAACTTTTTAGGTTTGGTCATAGAAAACATGGCAATTTGTGCTTGACTAGAAGTTGCCACAAGTTTTATTCTAGTTTTAAATCCTACTTCCTTATTACCAAGAATTTAACTTTCAAGATTATTTTGTAGATACCTTGAAGGAGGTTTTGGATGACTATGTTCTAGCTCTTTATTTTCCTCTTTATTTGATTCTTCAATTTTTTTCCCTTCCTCTTCATGGATGGTCAGATTAAGTGGATTAATAAATCTTTTCTACTCTCTTTTGAAATGGAATTCCTCATCAACGTTTTCTTCAATACAATTGTCAACTATTTTGTGTAACCTTTTATTGCAGCATTTGTAGCCCTTACTCTTTATTGAATATGCTAAGAATATTCCCCGATTAGCTCTAGCATCAATCTTACCCAATTCTTCATGATTATTTTTGATGGAACATTTACTTCAAAAAACTTTGAAGTTCTCTATTGATGTTAGTTTTCCATGCCACAATTCGTAGGGTGTCTTATTATTATTTGGCCTAAGATGTGCTTTGTTTAAAATATGGATTGTTGTATATATAGATTCAACCGAAAATTTCTATGGAAGATTTCTTTCATCCATAATTTCTCTTACCATTTGTTGCGTTGTTCTATTTTTTCTTCCAACTATTCCATTTTGTTGAGGGGTGTATGCAACTGTAAATTGTCTTTTTATGCCATTTTCTTATCAAAATCCATCAAGACCATTTGAAGTAAACTCCCTAGTTTGTCTAACGTTAAACACTTTAATTTAAAGGAAGTTTGGCTCTCATCTAGGGTTTGAAACTTTTGAACATTTCAAATGTTTCTAATTTCTCCCTTAAGAAGCAACCCAAGTCAGTCTGGTGTATCATCAATAACCAAGATGAGGTATCACTCACCACTTGGATCCTTGGTTCTTTAAATCCCACAAAAATTTGTATGGAATAGTTGTAAAGGTAGGGTGGATGAATGTTCTTTTGTTTTGGAAGGCACTCAAGTTTGCTTCCCAATCTAGCATCACCTGTAGATTATATTGTTTGTCTTTGCAATTTTTTTCAAGAATCTTACTAATTTTGGTTTACTAAGCTTTATAATATATGAAAAGTCAAGTGTTCCAATATTTTGTGTGAAATCCAACTCTTATGAAGTTTCCCAGAAAAACAATCCTTATTTTCTTCCTTGAGACTATATACATTACTTGAGGTTCTTACAACATTTGTGTAACAACCCCATTGCCACCCTCTTGTAAACATCGTTCTCAGTATTGTTATGTGAACTCACATGAATTAATCTAAATGTCAAAATTATAAATAGAATGAGAGGGACATTAGTTCAAAGTCTATGGAAGTGAAGAGAGAAAATACTTCTAGAGCTCCAAGCTTGCATTTAATTTGTCACTTGTTCCTTTGATTTGAGGAATGGAATTTATGGCAGATATTTATTTAAAAGCATAGACAATAACACGCATATAAAAACTACCTTCTTTTTTCCCTAATTTTAACTCAATGTAGTAGCACAAGCACACACGCTTAGGAATTAAAGCGTGTGTATGGCCCATTGTTAAAAGGGGGAGAAAATGTGCAAAAAATTAATACAATGTATGGGAACTGAGGAGAGGAGATGAGTTGTCCCACTCCCCTGATAGAGAAATATTTGGTTAGTATGCCATGAATACTCTAGCAGCAAAAAAGGGAAGGAAAAAGAGAATTACATGAGAGATAGCAAGGATGAAAGTGCTCTATATCTAAGGGTGTGCTAGGTGGAGCTTGGATAGAGATATGGACTCCTATGTTTTTGGTTAATTTGTGTAGACCCAGGTCTCTTGATTCCCATCGAGACTATCATGAGGAAGGTGTAGTGGGCACTATATTTTAGCAAGGAGACAGGTGGAGGCACTTTGAATCTCAATTCCTAATGATAAATGTGGGTAGAGAAAGTTTGAATCTTTTTATTCTTAAGTGTTGTTGTGGGGTGCAGCTATAATAACTCTCGATTCCCTAAACCTATTATGGGATGAGAGTTACACATTTGGGTGGAGACATAGCGCACTCTAGACTCCTAGAGGTCAGTTGAAGGCTCTATAGACTTTGGATTCCCCTGTGAATGTGTACGTGACTGGTGTGAATATCCCTTGAGTGCATCACTTCTTAGACTTTGAATCCATCTCATGGTTGTTTGGGTTTAATAAAGAACAATTGTATAGTCAACCTAAGGTTGGGTGGAGAGTCGAAGTCCTAATCATAGTTTCCAGTCATATATTTAGAGATAAGACACCTACTTGTGTCACTATGCAATATAATGCAATATTCTTGTTGTTATTGTTAAAATGCACTTGCTATTGATGAGGAATGTATGTTCCTATGTTTACTAAAAGAATGACTATTTTTTATCACTATGATGAGAGAGATAGGTGGAATATATGTTTATCTATTTAAATCCTTGTAATAAAATGTCTTATATCACAAGGCCCTAGGCTATTGAATTATATAAATAATTGTGCCTCTATGTAAGTTTGTAATAATCATGGATTTTGCAATTTGCATCTCATTTCTAAGAAATTGGTATGCTAGTGTATTGAAGCATTGGATTGAGAGGCTACAGAGTCATAAAGTTGGTGTATGAGAACCTCGGTCTTTGCCATCAAAATTTTATCTTAGGAGGAATATGCCAATATGCCTAAGAATCAAGGGCATCCCCTATTGATAATATAAGCACAAGAGAGATGGGCACAAACCCCCTTTTTATCATTAAGAGGGGGAACCAATGGAAGGGAAATTATATCATATAATATGGGGGAGAAGATATTTATTCTCATCTCAAAGATTGTGTACTCACCATAATAGTGTAGTCGCAAGAGATAAGAGTCGAGAGAGAAATTTTTTCCCCTTAAAAGGTGGGAATATGTATGTCTAGTTGTGGCCCTTTGGATTCCTAAACCTTCTTCGTGTGCCAATGAGAGGAGAATGGGGAAGGGCAAAAGAAGGTAACAAGAATCATATTCCATCAAAATATGGAGAGATTCACATCTTAGGCACATACCTCAAGGATTCCTTGTTGTGGTAGTGCATATGGTAGAAGAGGTGATGGTCGATGGGAGCAGGGAGCGAGATTAGTTCCTGATAGGAGATAGCAATAGTCTTTGTCCCAGCTTGAATGTTTGGATAATGATAAGCCTATGGGATTGAAAAACTGATTACAATGTGATTGGGATACAAAATAGGCTAAGGCTTGGCCTCGTGGGAACCAAGTAAGAAAGTGATGTGGCATATTCCATGGGGGAAAGGTATCAACCAATTGTGATGACATGGACCTACTAGGTGAGGTAGGGATTACCATGTGGGGTCCACATGGAAGTATTCTACTAATGTGGAAGGGGTTTATTGGCAAACCCTTAAATGGATATAGATTTTAATCCATAAGTGGGATTGAGGTAAGATTTATATTGTTGGAAAGCCCTTGACAAACCTAATGTGGTGGTGGTATTAGTTTGTAGTATAGGGAAAGTTAAAATTTTAGGGATTTTGGTAATCTCATGTCCGTAAAAAAACCTTGGAAGTTGAGCTAGGAAACGGTAACACTTCTCATTTGGCTCTGAATATCCAAGGGGGTGGGACAGACCCTTATAATTTACTACTACTTTGTATGTGTTTTCTAAATTTATTTCACAATCTTGGGTGTCAAAAGTAACATCATACCTTTTGTCACACATTTGGATCACACTTAATAAGTTTTTCTCCATTCCTTGTTCAAAAACAACATTTTGAGATTTTCCCTTTGCCTTATCCAAGCTCTTTACCATTTTCCATGATCTTGGTTGGAGCATGATTTCCATGAGTAACATTTCCTCGTTTATTTTCATTTACTATTCAAAGCGTACTCTTATCACCAATCATATTCCTATGGCATACACTATCCACAGACCACTAGCTATTTTGGTTTTATCCATATATGGAAAGGTTGCATTTGTCATTCTTTTCTTCCTTTCTCTTCTTTCAAAACTTGGTTTCTTATTGTATTTTCTTGATCGTAGAAGTTGTTGGGTGCAGGAATTGCACTTAAGCAAACTCCTCAACACTTAATTGTCAACCTAAGGGATTCGTAAACTTAGAGACAAAGCACAGGCAATGCTAGAGACGGTATGAATATTTCTAATGTCAATCCCTACTTTCTTTAAAGGAAATATTGTAGAATCAAACTAAAGAAAGAAAAAGGGAAACTTGAACCATCAAAATAATCTAAGATTGGAACAAGGAAGAATGCATTTGCAAAAGAGATTAAGGATAGAGGAGCAATAGCTCTAGCTAACTATTGATTAACTATTGAGGGTGTGTTTTCTTTAGCAGAGACACTCTAGTAGTCTCAATGGATGGGCCCTTCCAACCTGCTTTTATAGAGATTTCCTTTTTGCACTATTATATCTTGCACTGGTGCAATCTACTTGCACTACTACAAGAGTACAAGTTTATGCAAAGGGTATAAATGGTGTCTGTACTAAAATTGTTTTCTTTCATGCAAGGGCTTAAACTTTCTCAAGTTCAGAGCACTCAGATCCCATGGCGAGAAATTGGTTCTTGCACGAAATCAGAGCTTCTTACACTTAGTATTTAATTCTTGAAATAAAAGCTTAACTAATGCAAGTGTTATGAAATTAAATTATACACATAAAAATGAATGTTTCTGAATTTAACAGAGTGCATAAAATAATGAAATAATCCTTATAATTTATCCTATCATGAAGTATTAATGAATGTAAGAAAACTACTGGAAGTAAACAAAAAAGGCTTACTCCATCACACCAACGTGCACTAGTGCAGGTTCATTTCTCTTGCTTGTACCAGGCATGAAAACCAATCAAACAGAACTGTAGAAAGTGAATAGCAAACCAACGTGCACTAGTGCAGGGTGATTTCTCCTGCTTGGACCAAGCGGGAAAACCAAATCAATCAAAACTACAGGAAATGAACATCACACCAACGTGCACTAGTGCAGGATGATTTCTCCTGCTTGGACCAGGCAGGGAAAACCAAATCAATCAAAACTGCAGAGATGAATAGAACACCAATGTGCACTGGTGCAATATGATTTCTCTTGCTTGGACTAGGCAGGGAAGACGAAATCAAGATCAGATGCAGGGAAAGGAAATTTAACTACTTCACAGAGTAGATCCACTTTCACTCAAACAGGAATACATGTGCTCGAAATCAGATCACACTTGATAGTATAAACATAAATTACAAGACTAGAAAATAGGGTAAACATGCTAGGTGGGCTGGGCCCTATCCAACTAGCTTGTTTCCCTTTCAAATAAAAATGTTGCTCAGTACTTTATCAATTCAGTAACCTTCAAACACAGAAATATGATTTATGAAACATGAAGCAAAGCTCCCTTTCTATTAATCCACTGAGGCAAAGTACATCATGAAATATAGAGTCCAGCCGAGATTTGGGTGATTCCAACAAAACAAAGTTACAACAATATTGTTGTAGTGTCGCTCCTCTGCTATTTTCCTTTTATAATCTTTCATAATGATTAAAACAAGTTGTTGCTTTGCAAGGAATATAGGGATTGAACCCCAACCAATTCTAATTACATAGTATAATAGTACAGTCACTCCCCTATTAAAATAATAAAGATTTGATACGAATTTTTCAATTCTGGGATTTTTCTAGAATTCTGGAAAATTTGGTAATTTTAACAAACTGCCTCGAGGGCGCCCTTCGTATCTCCTCAACCATTATTCATTTTGGAAAACCGTTTTGAGCCTAGTCAATTTTCTATATTGGGACAAAAACCCACGTTGTGGAATTTCTGTATTTACCTTCCTCTTCACAAAAACCAAGGCAGAAGTTGGTAGTCTCGAAAGTTGTTGACTGTGTTTTCTAGAATTCTAGAAAAAATAGTCTCTTTTTATAAAAGTTCTTCAAACACATATTCGTAAATTTTGGAATACTTTGAATGTCACGAAATGGTTTTGGTTATGGGTAATTAGTTATCTTGTGAAAAAGCCATTTGCTCAGATTTCCATAATTCACCTCCATTTGCATAAAAATTGAGGTCAAACATTGCCATTTAGAAATTATGTAGAATTTAATCAGACTTGTTAATTTCCAATGCTGGTGCAGGAATGTTGGTGCAGGAATCCTACCCGCACTAGTGCAAGAATGTGTGGTGCAGGAACTTTACCTCTATCAGAATAGGCATATAACCAACTTTGTAAAACTGCAAACACACAAACTATTATTAAATATGCCTTTAATGTTTAAATCTCATTAAAACAAAGGAATAACAAATACTTATTATCTCCGAGAATGCACAAAACTATGACGATGACTAGTCAAGCTAAAAAAAAGCATGAGTGATTTCGATTTAAAGGTGATATAAAGGAAGGCAAAACAGAGGCCCAACATCCCCTCATGCTGACCTTCTTACATGTCCTCATGCAAGGAAATCAATTGTCGTGTTGTTGCTCCCTTGCAAAAAGAAATATTAAAAACATTTATGGGCATTCGTAATGATGTTTCCTGCAATTCTATGTGATCACATTTCCTACACTACATAAAGTTTGTTTTAAGAATAGAGTGTTTGCTGGACTCTTTGATTATTTATACTAATTTCAAGAAAATCTATGAGAAGGACTACAATAAAAATACCAAATTGCAAGGATGGTGTGTGCTTGCACTGATCTACTTACACCGCCTAAACTGTGTTGCTTTGCTAGCACTTCTCTACTTCCACTACAGTATATTACAACATGGTTGCACTGGTGCAAGCATAAAATTTGCTAAAAAAAAGAGGGAATTTTGGTAAAACATGGGCTAGACTTTAACATGAATTCCTCAATCATATGGAAGGTTTGCTTTTCCATTTCTTTAATGCTTCTGAGATTTTCCTTTTGCTCTTCCTCTAGTAGATCCCACAATAAATTCATGGGGGAACAAACAAGTGGGGAAAGGGAAAAATTCAAAATGCGAAGAAAATTTATTACACGGATTCCTGAAACAGTATCGTGAAGAGGGCATAAAAAAAAGTGGGATAGGAAAAAAATTCAAGGGGTAAAGTGGGATTTACAAAACAGATGGGAAGGTAATATTTATGGGATTGAAGAAGAAAACTAATGGGGAATTACGAAAATGGGATATGAAGAAAGGTAAAAAAAAAAATTGGAAGGTTTGCCTGGTAACCACATTACAGTTCTAATGAAAATATCAATTGTAAGAATGCAATAAGATTAGGTACAAAAAGTAGAAATTACAGACAAAAGAGTATGGTACATACCTGTTACCTTGTCCCAAATGAATTCCTTGTTTTGTTTCTACCCAAAGTCTTATAATGAAAATCAAATTTTTTTGAAAAGGTGCAATATCAAGATAACTACCACAAGTTGATGCACCTACTATAGCAATCTTGTACCTAGATTATCTAACGCATATTTAGAGGCAACCACCATCAATACACATTGTTTCCAACTAGCATCTTGTGAGCAATCATCATTGAGTAATTCACCACTCTAAATAACATGAAAGTCAAAATGAGTTATGATACCAATTAGCAACCTCTTTATTGAACACTCTAAATTTTGTTGTCATCTAGATTCAAACCAAATTTCCTCTTAATATAGGACAAAGAATAACCTTTACTAAGGGTACCACATCCTTAAAGATTCTTGATTTTTTAAAGATATAACTCAAAGAATCATGTTCAAATCATCTTTAAAACCATTGTCCAAAAAAACCGATAAGTTTAGGGGAAGAGAAAGATAGCCAAGAAAATTATAGTATGCAATTCACTTTAATACCACATACATATCTCTGCTGCTCGCAGGTGTCCATAACCTCGACAGGGTTGTCTTTTGACCCATTGAAATGTTTGTGTCCCAATTACTAGGCATGGATTCAGAGTTATCTTATTTTAATTTTGGATGAAGGCCACTATTCTGGCTTGGTAAACAACTAATGGCAGTGCCAGTCACAACAAGTAACATGGATGAACAAGTCGGATCGTGATAAGACATCCTATCTTCCAACTTTTCAGTTGAAAGCCATTACTTTGGCTTTGTGACCAAAAGCAGTAATATCATGCATGGTAGGTCTCATGATCATGGGAGGGTGGCTCGTCATGAGACCTCCTATCCTCCCCTAAATATTTTTTATACTCTGATTATGATTAACCTAAAAGGTTACTTAATAAGTGGGGAGACAGATCTACTCCTTAAGAGTACGGGATGCCGTGAAAAGTTTTTAATGACTAATCATTACTGACTAGTTCCTCTACCCCAAAGACATATTAAAGATATCTGAGATAATGACTAAAAGACTCCTTGAATTAAGAATGCTAGTGTTCTCATGAATAACTTATTATGATATGAACAAGAGTGGTCCTCCATAGGGGGTTTCCAATAGTTAATTCTAAGGGAAACTAAAATCATATATATCAGATGACAACTTCTTATAGTGATTAGTCATGGTGACTTTAAAAAATCATGAGGTATTACATTGAATCATACTCAAAAATATATGTCACAAATGTGTGTGTTAATAAATAATGCGGATCAAAAGTAGTTTTAGTGACTACACTTTAAAACAAAAAACACTAATAGCATCTTAACAACTTTATTCACCTACCCTAATTTACCTAAGAGGCAGAAGACTTCCTTTTATGTATAGGAGTACTTCCAACGAAGCCATGTGCGGATTAGGTGGAAATATATATTCATGCTAAAATTTATCATACAAACTTGAAAGTGTGCATGAGCATGAAAAACCAATGAATGTAAATGATATGCCAACAAGATTTTTAGAAGAGGATAATGTTGCCTTGCTTGAGTAGTTGTTTGGAACCAATGTTCGATGTAATGATGGTAGCCTTGGTCCATTTCTTGATTTGGCCCATGCTGTACATCTTCTTCTTCCTTGTCATGTGGATTGTCCTCCTTAGGGTTATTAGTCTCTTGATCACATTCTGGATCTATTAATAGAAATGTCAAGAACTTTTAGTTCTCAGGTTCCAATGGATATCCTTCATTGATTATAGTGCATGATTCATTCGTCTCCTCAAAAGAGACTTCTAAATCTTCTTGTGATGGTGGAGAAATGGACAAGTCCTTGACTATTGTCAAGAATGTTTCCTCCTGAGAGGTGTAGATCAAGATCCCAGCAGCTGCTAGGGCTTGAGAGAGAACCTTCATACTTGTTATCATTTTTAAGTCCATCTAGTTGAAAGATAGTCCCTATCTCCACACACATATTAGTAACGGGGGTTCTTACAACACCCCAAAAATGATATAATATCAAAGATTAGGATCTGAAGATAATTGAATTTAAAAGTTATTGGTTGAAATAACGTTCACCACACTTGCATAAAAAATATAAAAGGATAAAGGCAGACTTACCCCTATTGCATCAACAGAAAACTCTTACCAAATCAAATCGCCTCCCCGGCAATGCCGCCAAAATGTTGGGTGCAGGAATTGAACTTAAGCAAACTCCTCAATACTTAATTATCAACCCAGAGGATTTGTAAACTTAGATATCAAGCACAAGAAGTGTCAGAGATGGTATGAATATTTCTAATGTAAATCCCTACTTTCTTTAAAGGAAAGATTGCAGAATAAAACTAAAGAAAGAAAAAGGGCAACTTGAACCATCAAAATAATCTAACACTGGAACAAGGAAGGATGCACTTGCAAAAGAGATTAAAGATAAATGAGCAATCACTCTAGCTAAATATTGATTAACTACTGAGTGTGTGTTTTCTTTAGCAGAGACACTTTAGCAGTCTCAACAGATGGCCCTTCAAACCTTCTTTTATAGAGATTTCCTTCTTGCACTATTCTATCTTGCATTGGTGCAATCTGCTTGCACTAGTGCAAGAACATAGGTTTATGCAGAGGGAATAAATGGTGTCTATACTAAAAGTGTTTTCCTTCGTGCAAGGGCGTGAACTTTCTCTAGTTCAGATCAGTCAGATCCCACGGAAAGAAACTAGTTCTTGCACTAAATCAGAGCTTCTTACACTTAGTATTTGATTCTAGAAGTAAAAGCTTAACTACTGCAAGTGTTATGAAATTAAATTGCACACATAAAAATGAAGGTTTTTGATTTTAACATAGTGCAGAAAATAAAGAAACAATCCTTATAATCTATCTTATCATGAAGTATTAATGAAAGCAAGAAAACTACTAGAAGTAAACAAAAAATGCTTATTGTATCACACCAACGTGCACTGGTGTACGTTCATTTCTCTTGCTTGTATGAGGCGAGAAAAAAAGTCATACGGAATTGCAGAAAGTGAATAGAACATTCAATGTGCACTGGTGCAGGGTGATTTCTCCTACTTGGACCAGGCAGGGAAATCCAAATCAACCAAAACTGTAGGAAATGAATAACACACCAACCTACACTAGTGTAGGATGACTTCTCCTGCTTGGACTAGACGGGGAAAACCAAATTAATCAAAGTTGCAGAAATGAGTAGCACATCAACGTGCATTGGTGCAGGATGACTTCTCCTCCTTGGACCAGGCAGTGAAAACCAAATCAAAATCAGATGCAGGAAAAGGAAATTTAACTACTTCACACAGCGGATCTGCTTTCGCTCAAACAGGAATACATGTTCTAAAAATTAGATCACACTTGATAGTATAAACATAAATTACAAGAAAAGAAAATAGGGTAAACATGCTGGGTTGGCTGGGCCCTAGCTAGCCAACGCATTTCCCTTTCAAATAGAAACATTGCTGAGTACTTTATCAATTCATCAGCTTTCAAGCACAAAAATATGATTTATGAAACATGAGGCGAAGCTCCATTTCTATTAATTCACTGAGGCAAAGTACATCATGAAATACAGAGTCCAGCTTAGATTGGGGCGATACCAGCAGAACAAAGTTATAACAACACTATTGTAACATCGCTCCTCGACCATCTTCCTTTTATAATCTTTCATAATTATTAAAACAAGTTGTTCCTTTTCAAGGAATATGGGGATTGAATCCTAACTATGAAGTATTGAAGAAGGTATGTTTTTATTGTTTATTTTCTCATCTTTTCTTTAAAACTCGTAACCTCTTTACATCATGAATTAGGTAGATAACAAGAAATTATGACAAAATCTATGGGATTTGAATGAAACACAAAACAACTAAAAATTTCCTTTTTTTTATGCACGAAAAGGAGAAACAAAAGATTTTCGTCCCAAAGGAAAAGATGGGACAAAGTTAATTGTTGTCCCTTTAACAGGGAACCGCATGGAAACAAGACGATCCAAATTGGAGTGTATCAGCCAGGAAAGGGAAAAGGAGATATCAAATCGGAGAAAGAGAACAAGTGGATAACTGGGAACTAACAGTTTGGCGTATCCCTCAGGATCCTTTGATCCTGAGGGATCACTACCTTAACGATTTTTGCATCATTGATATCTCCGCTCAGCTGTTATAATAAGGCGCAACACTGCTAGCCCAGGAGATGACTCCTTATTATTTTTATGTAATTCTCCTTCGTATTTGAAACTTTGATCATCAACTCTCATTGAAGAGTGATCCACTGTAACTCTGTTTTTATGTCTTAATGTAAATCTGGTTTCTGTTCCCTCTTTGATTCTGGAGTAATCTAAAGCGGTGTGTCCCTGGAGGCTAAGGGCTCGGCCCTGGTGGAACACTTTCTCCTGTACCATTATCTCTAATTCGTGTGTGATTTTCATTGTTAGCTCTACTCAGTAATCTTATGTTTTTTGCTATTTTACATCATGGTTCCGTTATATTTCATTTATGCTCAACTGAGTAATGTTGTTCTATGTAACAGGAATATTGTGTTGCTCATTCTAATTTTGTAACGCATTGTTGTTCCTTTAACCATTGATATAACATTGTTGTTCCTTACAAAATGCTATTGTTGTTCAATTATCGAGTAACTGTGCTATAACATTCATAAGTTGGTATTACTGTATTTATCTACGGTTTAAAATTAATCATGATTGTTGCTCAACTGGCATTGTTGTTCCATTATGAGTTACAATCATTATTCTTTATAACTGAGATTGATACTTGTTGTATCGAAGTCAGATTATTGTAGATATTAAACATGATGTGTGTGATATTTACTCTGATTCACTGTACATTTATGTTGGACTCTAGTTGTTGTTCCATATTTCATCTTTTCCCGTTTCCGTTCCATTTCCATTACTGCTCGATTTATCTTTATAGCAAAGATTGTTATCTAATTCTTGTAGGATATGATCACCGCATCTATTTCCGTAGACTAAGGTCTTGCTATTCAATCTTGTTAATAAGACTAGTTTTTGTTCCATTATCAGTGCTTTGGTGTGTAGAACGATCTGAGACTGTAGTGAGCATTGAAATTTGTTGTCAAGCTCCCATATTGATGATCTTTTCCTTGATTGTCTTTAATTGGATCAGTTTACAAAGGGATGAGTCACCACTACTGTGCCCTTGACTGATAAATTGTTGAGTGCATGATTTGAGTTTTAAGGTTCTTTTCTGTAAGTAGATCTTGTTTCAAGCATCTATTTACACTTGTATTTAGATCACTATACAACTAGCATTACTCTGACAAATGACCAACTCAAACTGAGTACACTGTTTGAGATAACAAATCATTCCTGGATCGATAAGTTAATGTAGGGTAAATAGAGGTGAAAAAGACCCTTTTTACTGCTCAAAATTTTGGCGCTATTGCCGGGGAAGACTGTAGCCATTTGTTTCTTTTCCAGAGTAGTGTAAGAACCTACTAGGAGAGAATTGGGTTTTAAAAACAGAAGGTAAGAACCTGTGTATGGAGCATGTAATAGCCCTGCTCCCCTACCTACTTTCCTGCACATTTGTTGTTATTTTCTTTGGGTAGAATTAGTAGTTGATTTGTGTGCACAACTAAGTAGAAAAAGCTTGAAAAGAATCCTAAACCTCTACCCAAGCCTGACAAAGCTAAGGGGATAGTGACCCTTGGCCGATCATCCTTTATAGACAAAATCCTTAACAAAGCACAATCTGAGCCTTCAATAGGACCTAGAAAAGTTACTTCTAGACAACCTACTAATTCCCTTCAGGCCACAGGATCACCATCTGTAGCCTTTGCTCAGGTGCATAGTCAAACCGAAGAGCAAGATTTTCAAGAAATTGAGAATTCTAGCCCAAAATCATTGCAAGAATGGAACCCTAGCAACCTCTATGAACGAAGAGGAGAAACACGAGAAATTGAAGAACCAAGATCTCCTCTTGGGATAATTCAGCCATTAAGTAGCCCAGAAAAGGGAAGTGCTGCAAAAATAATTTATAACGAAGTTGAAGAAACTCAAGAACCAGAATCCCCCGGGACATTAGGTACTCTCATCATCCCAGATAAAGGAAGTGTTGTTAAGTCCATTCTTGTTAGAGCCAATCCCCCTCGACAGCCTAGGAAAAACGTCCTAGATATCCCAGAAGGTTATTGGCATATATTTGACCAAATGGCCTAGAACCAACCAAAAACTCAAACCTCTACACTGCAATATCCCATTGTGGATACTGCAGCTAATGCACCTATGAAAGCAATTCCTCTCCAGCATATCCCTACATTCCATGGCCTTACATCAAAAGATCCAAAGGCATTCTTATTTCAATTTGATGTGTTGTGTAGAGTATATGACTATAGCAACGATCCCCAGAAACCGAAATTGTTCCCCTATACATTAAAAGGGGTTGCTTTAAGATGGTTTATGGGATTGGGTGGTGGTGTTATAAACAACTAGGATCAAGTGAAACATGATTTTCTAAAGAAATATCAGGACTATTGCAGGTCTAGAGAATTAAAAGATGAAATATTTTAGATGGTAGCTAGACCAAATGAAACATTAGAAGAATATGTTGACTGTTTCGAGTATAATCTTCAAAGATCTCCTTATGCATCATTACCCTTACTTGATAATGTATTAAAAATAGCATTAATTAGGGGAATGAAGGAACAATGGATTGAAACACTAAATATTACTGGAAAAGGAGATATTTATTAGGAAAATTTTGCTGACATTATTGATTTATGTATCAGGAGCTCGAGAGGCAGCACAAGACTAAAACTAGTGGAACATGACAGGTTTACAAGAGACAATAAGATCTATGTAGAAGGAGTAACTTGCGTAGAAATTATAAATTTATTAGAAAATTTTAAGACTGCAGAGCTGTAACAAGGGCTTTTTTCACCTCTAGTTATCTCACATTACAAGTCAATCCAGGAACGTTTTTGTTATTGTGAAGGGTATCCCGATTTGAGGCTATTTGTCAGAGTAATGCTTAGTAGTATAGATCTAAGAAATACAAGAGTAAACGGATGCTAAGCTATGCTAAATTAATTTTGCATAAAGAAATCACACATGGCAACTTTGTCAGTCAAGGGTACGGAAGCAGTAACCCATCCCTTTAGAAACTAAAAAAGGAATTAGAGTATGGATCATGGATCTGGGAGCATAATAGCGTCTGCTGTGTCTCACGACAGCCTTGATCCTCCTCGCACACAATACCAATGAATGCAAATAAAAACGGAACAGCAAGAAAGCATAATGGAACAACAATTCACAAATGGAACAGCAATTCAGAAATGGAACAGCAGTAAAAAGGAACGGTAGGAAAGAAACTAAATCTCGCGAGTTCAACACTCTCAATTCTTGGCATCAACTTACATACAAATGAAGAGCAATCTTTTGTACAAGTAGACAGTTTAATCAAATGGAACAGCAAATCACCGTAAACAGGAAACGTCAATCATATATAAACATAATCTGAAATGATTACCAGTAGTCCATTACTCCAACCATATGTAGCTGAAACATCCCACTTATAAATTCTGTAACGAAAGTGAACAACTTAGAACAATGTTATGTGATCAATTCTAGAAATATGATGTAAACTTGTTACAAAGATTTATAAAAGGAAAACTACTGATGAACAAGTATGGAACAACATGTACGTATATCAGATTATTTAGTACAATAAACAAACTACACAAAGCCAAACTGTAATCATACAATCAGCCAGTGTCCATTGGAGCCGGGCCCTTAGCTTCCAATGGCACACCGCCGTAACTTACTTCAGATGCAGGGGGAAAATAACACCAAATATATTATATTAATGCATCAATGATAGTACAACAAAACTAAGTCTCAAGGAGACTTGATAGTCTGAGTGTAACCAACAGTGCAGCTTATAAACAGAAAGTAAAAACAAAAAATACTCCAGACGTCCCCGTAAGTCTTCAATGCTGCCCCTTTTTATACAAGTAATGGCGGAGTTAACTAAACAACAAAATGATTGAACGTAATGATCCCTCAGGATCAAATATCCTGAGGGATCTGTTAAACTGTTAACTCCTTTCTTTTCTCTGCCTAGCCTTCCGAACTGACATTCCTTCTTCTCGTCCTGGATTGATCTGCCTTGATTTACTTGCCCTGGTCTGGACTTTATTCGGTTTTAGAGGGACAGCCGTTATCTGCTCATGGTACTCTTGTTTCGCACCGTGCCTTCCTACTTTTGTCCTTTCCTGCATAAAGAAGATAACTTTTAGTGATTGGGTCATTTTTACTCATTCTCATTGCATTCTCCCTATTGTATAACAAAGAAAAGGTTACAACTATTGCTTGAAACACCACTAAGTTATTTGTTATAACATACCTCTCCACTGCTCTATACACCCCCCGAATTACTCTGTTTCATGGCCTCATGAAAATGTTATAATTTACATGGAGAGCTGTAAGAGAATAGGCGGGAGAGGGCACCTCGTGAGGAGGTCTGCAACCATGGTGAGCAACCAAATTATCAAAGAATTGGTTCAATTGATCTGCAGGCATATCGTACAAGGCCTGGTACCCAGGTGCAGGGTGCCAAACAATTGGGCTACGGAACCGGTATCCTAACCAAGACGGCCCAGCACGCAGGATGTGCTGGCCGTAAAGGGCCAACCGTTCAGCAGCCAGCTCAAAATTCTCGTATTTGAATGGCCCCCTGAGCTGGATGCTTGGGGTAGAAATCCGATAGCGGAATTTGGCAGATTCCAGGGCAGAATCCTTAATAGCCAGAAATTATTCCAAGCTATTTCGGATCAAACCCTCATGCATGGGCCCTAGCAGTTCCATGACGCCTGGGGTTCTCATAAGGCGTTTATGTGATTGCCATAGTTGAACGGGGTCTCTAGGCTCAGCCCTGACACATAGATCTAGGCTGTTCTCCTGCCTCTGGAAGGCATTGTAAGCCTTGAGCCACTTCAATTGATTGACCCCATATGAAACAAAGGCTTGCAGCTGTATATCTCCCACAAAAGGGCCAAGGTTTAAATCAGTTCCCTGCTCTAGCACCATATTGTGCAAATAGAATTCACATAGGGACCGTTGGACCTTAACCCCGTAATGTTTACAACAATCAATAAAATCATTAACAGTATTAATCTGAATGGGGGCACCTGCCCTAACGGCTTTTATTTTCAATGTTAAGTATCTTTCAAGCAGAAATAAAGCATAATTCTTTGCAGGGGCCCTGCAAGTCAAAACATCATCATACAACGAACATACAGTGTCCAATTGTTTAATAACAACATCTAGTCGACGTGTTACCTTGGCAACCTTCTCCTGTTCCTTCTGCCATCCTTCAAAGGCCTGACTCTCTGATTGACTCATGTTCCACAGTTGCTGCTGCAGTTCTTCATGTTTTTCCCGAGGGATCATTTGTTCCCTTAACTGCTCAACTTTCTGCTGCAACTCCTCGTATTTTTCCCGAGGGATCATTTGTTCCCTTAGCTGGTCAGCCTCCTATCGGGCTTGCTTCATCTCGCGGTGCAAGGCCTTGGTTTTTGGATCCATTCTCCATGATTTTTTAGAGGCAGGGAGTCTTACCTGGACCTTCCTGTTTCGCTGCCTGGTTGCCTCAGTTTGGACTGCTTTGCTTTCCCTTTCTTTCTTAACATGAATAAAGGGGTACGATGGCCCCTTTGTAAATGGAATGTCGTCTCGCGGCTCGGTTTTGATTAGAACGGCAGCTGGTCCCACTGGGCTATTTGGAATAGCAGGCTGTTCCTCAGCATCAATAGGGACGGAATTCTGATGTTCCATACCAAATGGAACGACATTTTGTCTCTTAGTGCTGGTTGGAACAGCCGTAGGTCTATCAACGGAGTATTGACCTACAAGGCGCCTATAAGCCCCTTGCCTTCTCATCTGACAGGACCCTGCTACATTTGTTCTTCTTTTTCTCCTTATAGTCCTCCTTATTCTCAGACTGGCTTTCAAACTTCGAATTTTCTGCCGAAGCTGGGTTATAATGTTCAGCAACCTCTGTTGTTTCTTTCTCAATTTCTTAATTTCACTTGCCTCGGCTATGGGCGCATGAGCGGCCCTCAGTTCTGCTCCTCTTTCATTGAGGGTTTCTTCTGGCATTCTGGGAACGGACTGTTCCCGACAAACATTTTCATTCTCCGCGACATCAACAGGTGGGTTTTCTCCCGGTGTCTTGGGAACGGGTTGTTCCTGGTTGGTATTTATATTTTCCTTATCAACAACAGGGGGGTTTTCTCCTCCTGCCATTTCTTCATGCAATTCTTCATGCGCCTCTTCCTCGGAGGGTCCTTCAGGAGGGTCTGCTGGACTGGAAGGTGAAGTATAATCCCCCTGGCTGGCCAAAATGGTGGCCAACTCTTCTTCTCCTATGGGAACTTGTGGAGGGCTGTCCCCCAATTGTCCCATCTCCTCCTCCTGAATCGGCTGCTCAGTGGCCGCCTCCGGATGGCTAGCCTCGGCCTCAGAGTCAGAATGTTCATTACCTTCCTCCTGAATTGGCTGCTCAGTGGCTGCCTCCGGATAGTTGGCCTCGGCCTCAGAGTCAGAATGTTCATTTCCTTCCTCAGCTTCTGCTCTGTTCTCAATTTGTTCCTCATTTTCCCCCGAGGGTTCCTGTTCTGGCACTGGTGGTCCCTTTGTTATTTCGATCAGCTGGTCGATGCTTAGCTGGATTTTCTCCAGCCTGCCTCTTATCCTTGCCAGCCAAGCTGACTTCCTACACCTCTCAGGCTATTCGGGTGTGCTGGCCACCTGCTCTTCCACCACCACCTTTCTGCATTTTTCAGCTTGCTCTGGGGTGCCAGAGGAATGCCTACATTTCGAGGCAGCACATTCTTCTGTGGCCAGTTCCTTATGTTTTTCTGCATGTCCAGTTGCTCTAGAGGAACGTTTTCGTTTTACTGACTCCGTGCGCTTCTTGGGTTGTTTGGGTGTATCCACAGGGTGCTTGGGTTTTGGCGATTCTCTGGGCTTCTTAGGTGCTTCAAAGGTACTAGCGGGATGCTTAGCCTTTGGGGATGGTGATGCCGCTCCCCCTCCCATTGCTGTAATAAGCTCCCCCCAGCTACTCTGTTGCTGAGTGAGACTGTAGCTCACTATCAGACAAATCAGCCCATGGTGGCTAACCACTGCGTCTTCATGGTGTGCCTTTTTCAGGCATCGAGAGGCATCATGCAGTAATGAATTTAACAATGCAGGGAGGTTCACAGAACATTTTATTTTTAACATAGCCAAGAGCTTAAGGTGACGCGGTCTTACCACATCTTTTCGCCCCTCGCAGGTGATGTAGCTCTGCACTACCTTTGCCAATTCGCTCCAAGGTTCTCCTAGCGTTGCTGACAGCACTCCTTTTCCCTTCACTGTCAGATTCTCTCCTTCGTCTTGGAAAATTTCTATGGTCTTTTGCAATCTCTCTTTCTTTCTCGTCCATATTGGTCCCGAGGCTGGTAATCCTGTTACTTCCGCGATTATTTCCTCCGTGACCATTATCTGCTTCCCACCTACTACGGAGTGTTCTTCCTGCAAATTCTGCAGGAATTCCATGGCCACAGTTTCATTTGATTCATGCAGGCGGCTAAAATAAATTAGCCACCCTGCCCTTTCTAGGATCTCTCGAGCGACTTCGATGACTTCTAGCTTACTGGGCTCACTTCTGATAGCCTTGCCTCCCATGGTTCTGTTTCGGGATCTAGATGGAACAACAATTACCTGTCACAAAGAACGTAATCGCAGCAAAAACACAGAGCATGCATGAAAATAGTTTGTAAATAACAACTCTTTGCAAAAATAGCATTATCATGCCGTTAACCCATATCGTACCTTCGTACCATATCATTTCCGAATGATGTGCTAACATGTGGCCAGCGGAGTAATGAGGTTGCCCCCCCCCCCACGCAATATGATAGGCTATCCCAACCGTCAAATAGAGGAAGGGCCGCCATCTCGTCACCAAGTCATAAAGGAGCAGCATATGGAGTTTTTCCATGTTTCAGATTAGACAAAGAAATACCGATATCGAGGCAAAGGGTAGATCGCATTTTGTATAAGCCTGCGTGATGTGATGCAAGACAGGAGGATAGGACATCTGGCGCTCATGTAAAGCCTGCGGTAGTAATAGTCGATACCTTTGCCATGATTGGCGGTGATATGTATTCATGTGACGTATCCATCAAAGTGTAAGATATAATTATTATGAGGATAGAAAGAAGTATTTAATATGATCCAAATTGGTGTATATATTATGACTCCGATACCATTAACAGAGCTCTGCTGCCGACAGGTGTTCATAACCTTGGCAGAGTTGTTTATTTCACCCTGGAACCATGATCCTTTGTGTATTTTTGTATTTTTGAAGAGCAATTATTGTCAAAATGCAGGCCATCATGCTGGCTTGGTAACCAGATAACCATGATGCCATTCACCAGAGAGGCGCGAAACGTGAGTAGGCTGGCTCGTAATGAGACCCCCTGTTCCAAGGTTTGTTTATGTAGTGAACCCGTTGGACCATATCCCTGGTGTGGTGGCCATGATGTGAATGCCACTTCGCTTCCAATCTTATGATCATAGTAGGCTGGTTCTTTAATGAAACCCCCTATCCTACATTTGACAAATAAATTTTTTTCTTTTTATTTTGCTTTTGCTCTTTTTTCTTTTGAAACAGACTTTTGCTCTTGTGGAATTACACATAAGGGTGGTTTAGCCCTCCTTAAGAGTGGGAATGGCAGAAGAAGTCTTGTCATCCCAATAGGAAGATATAAATCTTCTGTTCTTATTTCCAAGTAATAATAGAGAAAATTGTAGGGACTCAATATGATAAATATTTCCAACAAGGCAGAGAAGGTGAGACTATGACGGCAAGAACGATGAGTGTGTCGATCCTTCCTTTGCTGTTGCATCAATACTAGGGCTATTAAAGATAGCGATTTATGATATGCTGATCTCGGTATATCCTGGCTTTTATATTCATTGCATAAGTGTATAGCTGCTTCTTATGGCCTTGGAAAGAGAATGGACAACACATCCTTCATATGAACGGAACGAATCAACAAAAACACACAAGTGTTGTTCCTTTTGAAAATGAACAACAAAAACACTCAAGTGTTGTTCCTTTTGAAAAGGAACAGCAAAAATCCAAATGTGTTGTTCCTTTTGAAAAGGAACAGCAAAAACACACAAGTGTTGTTCCTTTTGAAAAGGAACAGCAAAAAAATACTCAAGTGTTGTTCCTTTTGAAAAGGAACGGCAAAAATCCAAAAGTGTTGTTCCTTTTGAAAAGGAACGGCAAAAGTCCAAAAGTGTTGTTCCTTTTAAAAAGGAACAGCAAAAACACACAAGTGTTGTTCCTTTTGAAAAGGAACAGCAAAAAAAAACCATATATACAAAATTTACAATCTTATATACAAAATGTGGTAAAAGATGAATTTCTTACTGATCTAAAGGTGAGGAAGTTTTTGCTTCCGCGCCCATAATCGTAATATTAGTGTCTTGGCATAGCTGCTGACAAAAAGATTCCCGAGTGAGCGGTTTGCGATACAGACGAACTCGGTGGCCGTTTACCTTAAATGTATATCCAGACCCATCGATTTTGATCAGAGTAAGGGTCCCATTGTCATGGACTTTTTGAATCTCGTATGGTCCCAACCAACGAGTCTGAAGCTTCCCCGGGAAATCCTGAAATCTAGAATCATATAACAGAGCCCAGTCTCCTTCATGAAATATCTTGTCTTTAATGAGCGCATCATGCCACTTGGATCGCTGTTGTTGAATGAGTGCTGTATTTTGTAATGCAAAGAGCCTTGTTTCATCTAACTCATTAATTTGCTGTAATCGATTTTTCTGTGCTTCACTTAAATCCAATCCGACTTCTT
>APFE030734643.1:0-11359 GCA_000404065.3 Pinus taeda
TCATTTATGTAATGTAAAGGAGGTTGCCCCCTCGAAGAGGCTGAATTCTAAGTCGTTGATCTATCTTTTCTATATTTTCTTGAGTTGGTTTCATAACACCTCCTCTTACATATTTATATCTTTCTCTTAGGCTAACATCTAGCCTTTCTTGAATGGTCTCTTTAACAAAGTCAGACTTGATCTTTAAGACATTTCACCCACTCAAAACATATAAAAAATCATTTCTCCACAATGACAAGGACTCTCTTGGTGGTTGAAGAAACCCTTTTCTCCTTTCAGAGTGCTCTATCATGTCCAAGTGCCAAGTCATCAAATCTCTTCATGGACTCACAACCACAATTTTGGGTGCTAAATGCACAGCTTGGGTACTCTTGCCCACAAAGTCCATGTGTGTCCAAATCCTCCACAACCTTGTACCTTAGGGTTTGGAGTACCTCCCAAGCTACAAATCCCAAGAAAGGATGGTAAGGTTGAGCAAGCAAGCATTCATACCCTTCAACAAATCAACCATTGTGCTAATAGACAACACTATTGCCCTGTGGCCCCTAGGATTTTAGATGTTCAATATGTTTAAATATGCTTAAATCCATTTACAAAAAGAATTGTTTCTCTTATGGCAACATTAATTGCATTATTCCTAGTAGAATTACTTCTAATTTAGAAAATTTATATATTTCGCGATTTAGCATGGAATATAAATGGAGTGTACTTAAGTTGGATGACAAATTCCTGCCTTCAATTCTCTAGTTTAACTTTGATTAGAATGCTAATAGTTTATTGTGTATCCATTTTAGATGGCTGATTCCAGTGAGCATGGATATGTGAAATACAATATGGATTATCCCCCTTTATATAACAAAACTCAAAGAAATGTATGTTTCATATTATGATTGATTATTACATTCAACTCCCTAATATAATTTTTATAATGATTCTAATATTTTATTACATATTTTTTTGTAGATGGCTTGTTTTGGTGAGCAGAAGTAAATGGAATACAAAATAGTGTCTATCGTTATATCACAAGTTCTTTAGGAGGTATGTTTCCTATTATAAATAATTATCGATTTTGAAATATGCTTATCATTACTATTTATGTTTGTATTTTAACCTTATTCACCCCACTTTTTTTTCTTTTCAGTAGAGGAGACGATATTGCTTCTTTAGGAGGTATGTTTCCTATTATAAATAATTATCGGTTTTGAAATATGCTTATCAATACTATCTATGTTTGTTTTTTAACCTTATTCACCCCACTTTTTTTCTTTTCAGCAGAGGAGAGGACACTGCAATAGAAAGAATGTGCAAGGGGGGAGTTTCCAAGTTTTTGTTTATTGTTGTCTGCATATTTTGTTTTTGTAGAGTTTGAGAGTGACCATGCCTTGTGTTGTACATGTTTTCTCATTTCTTGTATTTTGGTGTTGGTTTTGTTTGTAGGGAGAGAAAATGAAAGAAATGAGATGGAGGTTATCATTCATAAATGAAGGTGGATCACCTTAACTATATGCAATGCACTTCACTCACAATTATCTTTTCCTCATTTGTGACTCTATTTGCTTGCTTTTCAATTTATTATATGTGTTATATGCAGTCTCAACTCAATTTATATTGATTTTCTTTGTGTAGTGAACGACTACAATTCTATAGTCTATGAAGGTCAAGTGGCGAAAAGACCTTAGAGATTCTACAAATGCATCGCAAACGATTGGTGAGCCATATTTTTTTCCAACATAATAATATTGTGCTTTAATGCACTGTAATATACGTATATGTCGTTTGCAGGATGATTTATCCTTTTGTCATGGCTTCAAGGTAGTATGATCTTGTTAATGGGTGTGAGGTTTGAGATTTTTTGAAAAGTTTGATACAAAATAAAGAGAAAAGTTATACCTGGGTTCACATTTTCAGGGCTTATTGTTCATGGTTGTTGTTCCTATAACATTAGTGAAGAGCGAGTAGGTATGTGTATGATTAAGTTAGTTTTCTGTATATTTTTTATTCAATTTCTCTTATGGTTTATTCATGATTTTATATACAAAATTACTTTGTGCAATAAGTGACTACAATCGTAGTGTCTGGGATGGTCGAGTGGAAAAGATACTTTATGCAACGATAATGCAACATAGAGGATGGGTGAGTCATATTTTTTCAATAAAATAGTATTTTTATTATTTCTTTGCACTACTATTTCTCCTTCGAGCATGGTTCTTGAGTTGTATTACTCAATTATTTGATTGACATATACATGACATGGTATATTTAAATTTGCATTTTATTTGCACCACATGACACAGACACCCCCATAGTGTGTGCCCTATAGTAGAGGTGGGTAATGTTGAGCAAACAACCATACCGACCCTTCAACAATTCAACCATCGTGCTAACATACAACATTATCGCCTTGTGGACCCTATGGTATGAAAGCATTGTTTGTATTATTCCTAGTAGATGTACATCTACTTTAGAAAATTAATATTTTTTGTGATAATTTATATTTTTTTGTGATATAGCCTAGAGTATAACTCGACTCAAAGTTGCAAACCAATTTCATGCCTCCAAACTCTCTAGTTTGAATTTTATTACAAATTTAATATTTTATTGTCTATTCTTTGCAGAATACTTGTCCAATGAGCATGAACAGATGAAATACAAAATGGCCTCTCTTTTTATATAACAAACTCAAAGAGAGGTGTGTTTCTTGTTATGATTAATAATTGCATTCAAATCTCTAGTTTAATTTATATAACAATTCTAAGATTTTAATTTGTATCTTCTGTAGATGACTTGTTTTGATCAGCACGAGAAAGTGGAATACAAAAGAGAGTGTCATTGTAATAAAACAAACTCTACGGAAGGTTTGTTTCTTGTTATGAATAATTATTGGTTTTGAAATATGCTTACCACTACTGACTGTGTGTGTTTTAACCTTATTCAGTGAATTCTTTTCCTTCTAGCAGAGGAGGGCACATGACAGGAGAGGTGATGTGCAGAGGGGATGTTTGCATTTTTTTTTGTTCTTATTCCACGTTTTGTTTTGTTGAGTTTGAGCATGGCCATGCTTTGAATTGTAATTGTTTTTCTTTGTTTCATCTTTCTTTTCTTTTTTTTTTGTTTTTTGTTTTCTTTTTTTTAATTTTCTCGTTTTTTGTACTTCTATCTTGGTTTCGTTTATTGGGTTTGTTGTACTCATTTTCCTTTTTTTTTGGTTCATGTTCTTTGTAATTCTGTCTCGGTTTCATTTGTTCGGTGTGGAAAAGGAAATGAAGGAAGCAAAGAAGAAAAGTCGAGGTTATTGTTCGTAAATGAGGGGGAGTCAACATACCTATATGCAATGCGCTTCAATTAAAAGTATATTTTGCTAATTTGTGGCTCCATTTTTTCGTTGTTCAATTTATTATATGCTTTATCTATGCTCTCAGAATCAACTATATTGATCTTCTTTATGTAGTGAAGAGCTACAATTGTACAATCTACAAAGGTGAAGTGGTGAAGATGCCTTAGACATTCTACAAATGTGGTAGAGGATGGGCGAGACATTCTACAAATTGTAAGTGATTTATTCTATTCGCTTCTATAATATTACCCAAGGGAGGGCAGGTATGTGTATGTTTAATACAACGCTTTGTGTATTTCGCATTAAATCTCATGGTTTATTCATGATCTCATATATAATATTACTTTGTGTAGTGAGTGACTAAAATTGTAGTGTCTTGGAGGGTCGAGGGGAGAAGATAGGCAATGTAGATGCAACGCAAATGATGGGTGAGTGTTGGTTTTTTCCAACAAAATATTATTTTTATTGTTTGTTTACTTGAAGATTTCTCCTTCTAGCGTGGTTCTCGGGTAGTACCACTTAGTTAGTGGTTTGACATATGCATCAAGTGGTATGTTTAAATTTATGTGATTTCTTGCTCCACATCACACGGACACCCCCACACAATGTGCCCTAGAGATGAGGATGTTGATTTTCCATTGCACTAGAGTATCTAGGATAGGGTCTTTGAATCTATGACACGATCAACTCAAATGCCACAACAAACTAGTTTGAACACTGGAATAAATACGACAATAAATCAACCTGTACATAAATAGGCAACTTTTTACCATTTTTCAACAACCCAACTTCGTTGTATTAACAAATTGTAGTACAACTATCTAGGCCTCCTCTACCAAGGATCATGCCCCTCATACAATCACTGATACAGGAAATGCAAACCAGGGCTTGATTTCAGTCCTTTATTAACCATCTATCATGGACAAAACAACAGTTCACCTACTTGCTAATGTAGCGTTGGACAACCTCATCTGCCTCTATCAATGAATCTTGCTCCTTTAAGTCATTGAACATGGCTCACCAACTTCCCTCTAGCTCATCATTAGTCCATCAAACGAATCAACACATAGGGTCTTCTTGTGAGTTGTTTACAACTCCTAGACTGCACACTGCTTCTATTAAGCTCTTTGGGACCTCTTTCCATTATTGCCTTCTTGTATTGCTCCAACAAAGATCTTAGGGCATGGAGGGCTACCCATTATGACTCTCAAAAATATTTCTCCAACAATCAACTTAGTGATGATTCATAAGCCTACTTGGTTGCCCTTATTTCTCCAAGAACCAAACCCCTAAGTTTCTCAAAGTCTGCCCTTCTTATAGTTGTCAAAGTTCTTCTTGTCAAAAAGATCTAGGGTTGTAAGGACACCTTCTGCTCCACTCCAAACAATCCTTTCGATGCCATTCAAACTATGTCTAAACTAGGAAAACCATCTACTAGCAAACAACATCAATAAGAACTGACAGACATACCTTGTTCTACAACCTCCAACTGCTCGCCTTGACCTCCACTTTTTTGCAATTTTTGAGCTTTGGTTAGGGCACATGTCAGACCTAAATTCTGATCCAAAACTTGTGTTTTCCCTCACTTCAGGCGTCTTCTAACTGTGGTGTCCCTTCCTGTGATTTTGGCCTAGGTTAGGCGTCCTAATAGGCCTCTCTTCCTTCCCCAAAAGATATGTTCTTGACCTTCAATCAACCCAGAGAACTAGCGGCCTGAAACATAGAGAAAACCCTCAAATATGAACGAAATCTGACCAAAATTCACCTCTTACCCCTCAGTTTGTTGCCTATCAATCTTGCCCCTCAAAACAGTTTCATGAAGACACAAAAATGCTCCTTATCCACTTTGTTTGAGCTCCGTCTGATCTGCGGCTAGCTCAAAGGTATATTGTTTGATATGTCGCTCATTGGATGTGTGAAATGAGGTCTCTCCTCTCACATACTTATATTTTTCGCTTAGGGTGACTTCTAGCCCTTAAAGAAGGTTCTCTTTAACTAAGGCTGACTTTATCTTTAAGACAATTCACCCACTCATAACATATAAAAATCTAAGTCACCTGACAAGGGGATTCGGTACACGTAGGATTCGAGATTTGTGGTGTTGGATTGGGACACGTTGACCCCCTGGAACAGGACACGTAGGATTCGTTATATATTATTTTTTTAACATATATATATATATATTAATTAGATATTTCTTACACAAATTTTAATTATGATACAAATTTATTGATTTCAAATATAATCTTCAATCTATAGCTATTAGCATGCATAGTACATACGAAATTCAAATACATGTCAATCTATTATCTATTTCTTATGCTTGACCCTCTTACCACCACGAGAAATGTCTAATTTTTTAGTCTTGTTGGGAAATCAAGATCTTTGTCCTTAATATCACCCTCTAAGCATTAATATCCAGAGGTATCTTTGTCATTACCTTTGTATCTGTATAGGGATCTTTGTTATTAATATCACCCTTTCAGCATTAACATAAGATAGAACAAGCATAACATGTCAAGTCAAGATTTTGTTTGAGTGATGCGTACATTTTTAGGAGGGTCATGATACAACAGTTTAACAACCAATGTCACTAACATCAAGGTACATAGAGGGATTGGTGCTCTTGATTAAATATGAGTTCCATACCCTAATACATGACAAAATTCATCGGAAACATTGCAATCCCTTAATCCTAAAATCTTGAAAAACTGATAAGTCTGCTGGATTTTGAATGAAATCTAAAATTCTATTTTCTCCATATGTAATCCAATGAGGCTGGAACCACTTTCAAACATCCTGAGTCATTTCATGGTAATGTTAAAAATTTAAGTAAAAGGATGAAAATGAAGATTAAGGAGAATGTCACTTTTACTTTCAGAATTTAACATTACCATGAATAGCATATCAATACTAGGGCCTAGACTTGATCATTAAGTTGCCAAAATGCTTGCCAAATGAAAATATGTGTGGCTGTAATGACCAAATGCGGCTTTTTCATACCCGCGCAGGTCACTTTTGCCGCCTAACGAGTCTTGGAAAATAGGACACGTTGCCAAAATCGTGACACGCAGTCGGATTCGACGTGTCAAAATAGGACACGACGTGTCATTGGATTTGGACACGAATCAGGGCAGAATCGTGTCGGACACGCTGGATTCGGGATTTGAGGGGCCTCTAGGACGAATTCGGTTATCTAGATAAAAATTCATTTCTCTATAATGACAAGGGCTCTTCTGGTGGTTGAAGCAACGACTTTCTCCACTAAGTGTGCTCTATCATGTCCAAGTGTAAAGCCCTTAAATATCCTCATGGATTCTCACCCACAACATTGGGTGCAAAGCCCACCGCTTGGGTACTCTTGCCCACAAAGCCCATGTAGGTCCAAATCCTCAACAACCCTGACCCTAGAGTCTGGAGTACCCCCAAAGCTACAAATCTCAACACTCCTCCTTAGCGAGGGAGGTACTCCCAACACTAGGAAGTTACTCGTCACCATCTACAGAATCCAAAGATCTGAAATTTCCATAGGGTCACTCCCTCTCAAGCTAGACTCCTTCTGAGTCTACATGGTCTCCACTAGATCATACTGTTATTGATCTCGTGTCCTACAAGGTCTGTCCGAGCTACGGTCAAACAAGAGCCACCATCACTACAACTCAATCCTGAACTCATACTCCCAGGTCAAACACAACACGTGCACATCCCTCCAATATCGGATATGCAACATCAAGATCCAATGAAGAAATTAGCCTGCCACCATCCTGTCTATCACACGAAGCAATCTTGTCCATGCCAATCTCATATATACTAAATTAATACTCGAGTTGTCCCAACGATCCATGGCAAGTCAAAGGATGTCCATGATCAACAACTTTCCATACAACAAATTGTTGTTCACCAGGTTCACTACCAATCCACGAGAACTCCAAGCCAATCTCATTGCCAAGCTAGTCAAGACCACTCCTCCATGTCTTCAACTGAATCCTCTGCCCCATGGTCTAGACAATCTCAGCTCTCTCTAACTTGTTTCATGGTGCGAACTCTGATTCACTAAATCTTGATCCTTTAGGGCACTAAACACGACTCACCAAATTCCCTTTAGTTGATCATTAGTCCATCATTGAATCAACACAAAGTGTCTTATTGTGAGTTATTCACAACTTTATTTATGGACAATTTCTAAACTGCCCACTGCTACTCATCTCTTTGGGACTTCTTTGGAATATTGCCTTCCTGTGCTGCTCCAACAAAGACAATCTTAGGGCATGGAGGGTTGCCCACTCTGATTGTTAAAAGTCCTCCAACAATCAACTTAGGTATGATTCATAAGCCTACATGGTTGCCCTTATTTCTCCAAGAACCAAACCCCTAGGCTTCTCAAAGACTGCCCTTCTTATAACAGCTGAACTCCATGTCAAACTGATCTAGGGTTCCAAGGATACCTTCTTCTACCCTTCAAATTGTCCTCCAGATGGCCTTCAAAGTTTGACCAAACAAGGACAACCGTCCACTAGCAACAACACTAATACAAGAGCACAAACATACCTTGTTTTGCAACCTCCTGCTGCTCCAGTTCACGTCGGATTTTGTGCATTTTGTATTTTCTGAGTTGCGGTTAGGGCACACGCCAGCCCTAAATTCCTCTCCAAACCTTGTGTTTTCCCTCACTGTAGGCCTCTTCTAACTATGTTATCCCCGGCTGTGATTGTTGCCTACGTTAGGCCTCTTACTACGCCTCTTTGCCTTCCCTAATATATGTCATTCACTTGCAATCAACCCATAGAACTTGCGGCCTGAAATACAAAGAAAAACCTCCTCAAATGGCCACAAAATCTTCCCATAATTCTCCACTTAGCCCTCTTGTTGTTGCCTATCAATATCGTCCCTAAAACAGTCTCAAGAAGACAGAAAAATGCTCCTTCTTTACTTCCCTTCAACTCCTTCTGATCTGCAACTAGTTCAGAGGTATATTCTTTGTTGTATTGCTCCTTGGATGGGTGGAATGATGTCTCTCCCCTCACATCCTTATATCTTTCTCTTAGGCTAACATCTAGCCTTTCTTGAATGGTCTCTTTAACAAAGTCAGACTTGATCTTTAAGACATTTCACCCACTCAAAACATATAAAAAATCATTTCTCCACAATGACAAGGACTCTCTTGGTGGTTGAAGAAACCCTTTTCTCCTTTCAGAGTGCTCTATCATGTCCAAGTGCCAAGTCATCAAATCTCTTCATGGACTCACAACCGCAATTTTGGGTGTCAAATGCACAGCTTGGGTACTCTTGCCCACAAAGTCCATGTGTGTCCAAATCCTCCACAACCTTGTACCTTAGGGTTTGGAGTATCTCCCAAGCTACAAATCTCAACAAAGGATGGTAAGTTTGAGCAAGCAAGCATACATACCCTTCAACAAATCAACCATTGTGCTAATAGACGACACTATTGCCCTGTGGCCCCTATAACAAAACTCAAAGACATGTATGTTTCATATTATGATTGATTATTACATTCAACTCCCTAATATAATTTTTATAATGATTCTAATATTTTATTACATATTTTTTGTAGATGGCTTGTTTTGGTGAGCAGAAGTAAATGGAATACAAAATAGTGTCTATCGTTATATAACAAGTTCTTTAGGAGGTATGTTTCCTATTATAAATAATTATCGGTTTTGAAATATGCTTATCATTACTATCTATGTTTCTATTTTAACCTTATTCACCCCACTTTTTTTCTTTTCAGTAAAGGAGAGGATATTGCTTCTTTAGGAGGTATGTTTCCTATCATAAATAATTATCGGTTTTGAAATATGCTTAGCATTAGTATCTATGTTTGTATTTTAACTTTATTTACCCCAATTTTTTTCTTTTCAGCAGAGGAGAGGACACTGCAATAGAAATGATGTGCAAGGGGGGAGTTTCCAAGTTTTTGTTTGTTGTTGTCTACATATTTTGTTTTTGTAGAGTTTGAGAGTGACCATGCCTTGTGTTGTACTTGTTTTCTCATTTCATGTAGTTTGGTGTTGGTTTTGTTTGTAGGGAGAGAAAATGAAAGAAATGAGATGGAGGTTATCTTTCATAAATGAAGGTGGATCACCTTAACTATATGCAATGCACTTCACTCACAATTATCTCTTCCTCATTTGTGACTCTATTTGCTTGCTTTTCAATTTATTATATGCGTTATATGCTATCTCAACTCAATTTATATTGATTTTCTTTGTGTAGTGAACGACTACAGTTCTATAGTCTATGAAGGTCAAGTGGCGAAAAGACCTTAGAGATTCTACAAACACATCGCAAACAATTGGTGAGCCATATTTTTTTCCAACATAGTAATATTTTGCTTTAATGCATTGTAATATATGTCGTCTGCACGATGATTTATCCTTTTGTCATGGCTTCAAGGTAGTATGATCTTGTTAATGGGTGCGAGGTTTGAGATTTTTTGAAAAGTTTGATACAAAATAAAGAGAAAAGTTGTACCTGGGTTCACATTTTCAGGGCTTATTGTTCATGGTTGTTGTTCCTATAACATTAGTGAAGAGCGAGTAGGTATGTGTATGATTAAGTTATCTCTCTATATATTTTTTATTCAATTTCTCTTGTGGTTTATTCATGATTTCATATACAAAATTACTTTGTGCAGTAAGTGACTACAATCATAGTGTCTGGGATGGTCGAGTGGAGAAGATACTTTAAGCAATGTTAATGCAGCATAGAGGATGGGTGAGTCGTAGTTTTCCCATAAAATAGTATTTTTATTATTTCTTTGCACTACTATTTCTCCTTTGAGCATGTTTCTTGGGTTGTATTACTCAATTATTTGATTGACATATACATGACATTGTATATTTAAATTTGCATTTTATATGCTCCACATGACACAGACTCCCCCATAGTGCGTGCGCTATAGTAGAGGTGGGCAATGTTGAACAAACAACTGTACCGACCCTTCTACAATTCAACCATCGTGCTAACATACAACACTATTGCCTTGTGGACCCTATGGTATGAACGCATTGTTTGTATTATTCCTAGTAGATGTACATCTACTTTAGAAAATTAATATTTTTTGTGATAATTTATATTTTTTTGTGATATAGCCTCGAATATAACTGGACTCAAATTTGCAAGCCAGGTTCATGCCTCCAATCTCTCTAGTTTAACTTTTATTAGAAATTTAATATTTTATTGTGTATTTATTGTAGAATACTTGTCCAATGAGCATGAACACATGAAATACAAAATGGCCTCTCTTTTTATATAACAAACTCAAAGAGAGGTGTGTTTCTTATTATGATTAATAATTGCATTCAAATCTCTAGTTTAATTTATATAACAATTCAAAGATCTTATTTTGTATCTTCTATATATGACTTGTTTTGATCAGCACGAGAAGGTGGAATACAAAAGAGAGTGTCATGGTTATAAAACAAACTCTAGGGAAGGTTTGTTTCCTGTTATGAATAATTATTGGTTTTGAAATATGCTTACCATCACTGACTGTGTGTGTTTTAACCTTATTCAGTGACTTCTTTTACTTCTAGCAGAGGAGGGCACGTTACAGGAGAGGTGATGTGCAGAGGGGATGTTTGCATTTTTTTTGTTCTTATTTGCATGTTTTGTTTTGTTGAGTTTGAGCATGGCCATGCTTTGTGTTGTAATTGTTTTTCTTTGTTTCATCTTTCTTTATCTTTTTTTTTTTTAATTATTTTTTAATTTTTAATTTTTTTTTTCTCGTTTTTTGTACTTCTATCTTGGTTTCATTTATTGGGTTTGTTGTACTCATTTTCCTTTTTTTGGTTCATGTTGTTTGTAATTCTGTCTCGGTTTCATTTGTTGGGTGTGGAAAAGGAAACGAAGGAAGCAAACAAGAAAAGTCGAGGTTATTGTTCGTAAATGAGGGTGAGTCAACATACCTATATGCAATGCGCTTCAATTAAAAGTATATTTTGCTAATTTGTGGCTCCATTTGTTTGCTATTCAATTTATTATATGCTTTATCTATGCTCCAGA
>APFE030734647.1:6417-20695 GCA_000404065.3 Pinus taeda
TTGCAGAAGCTTCAGGCCATCCACATTGGGAAGTAGCTATGAATGAAGAATATCATTCATTGTTGGCAAATGATACATGGGATCTTCTTCCTCTACCAAAGGGACGCAAACTTGTTAGATGTAAATGGGTTTACAGAACCAAGTATGGACCAGATGGGAAAGTTGATAAACATAAAGCTCGTCTTGTTGCTAAGGGCCTTTCACAGGTTGAAGGCATTGACTACACTGAAACCTTCTCCCCTGTTGCCAAAATGAACTCTGTCCGCCTTGTTCTTTCCCTTGCTGCCTCTTTCAAATGGGAAGTCCATCAGATGGATGTTAAATCTGCCTTCTTGCATGGGGACTTGCATGAAGAAATCTATATGGAACAACCTATTGGGTTTATACAAACAAACTCCAGTCTTGTATGTCGGCTTAAGAAATCCCTTTATGGTCTCAAGTAAGCTCCTCGGGCTTGGTACGCCAAAATGGATAGCTTTCTTTTAGAATCTGGATTTTCTAGGTGTCATTCTGACAATGTTGTCTACACCAAGAAAGTGGGAAAGTCTCTTATCATTCTTGTTCTTTCTGTTGATGATCTTATCCGCACTGGTAGTGATCCTAACCTTATCAACCATGTGAAGTCCAGCCTTAAAAAGAAGTTTGAAATGACATACTTAGGACACTTGCATTATTTTCTCGGTCTTCAAGTCTTGCAATCCCAGGAAGGTATTTCCCTTTCCCAATCCAAGTATGCCTATGATCTTCTACGTCATTTTCACATGGAAGATTGTAAGCCAGCTCCTTCTCTATCACGCCCCCAACCTTACGGTAGTCTTCCAACCGTGCTGGCAAGGTGCGGCACCACCCCACTCTTTCTTTTTAACAATACTTAAGTGTGCGGACTACGCCTAATTCACAACCGATACTTAGTTTGTTTTTTGTAACCAAGTAAAAAGCATTAAACCTTTATATCAATGATCACCCATACTTAATCATTATCCACAACAATATAAAACAGCAATTGCACGATATAAAGGGGAGGGGCAACTCCTGAACAGTCTACCCAACAATATATATTATATCAATTTTTCAACTGTACAATGAGCTAGTGTGCTTGCAAAATCAAGCCAACACTTAGCCAATTTTATACATACAAGGCAACCTGCCTTTACAATAGAGAATCTGCACCTTTATACATGAGCGGGTGCCACACACGGGTCACCGAGATGCTCGTATAATCCCTGCACAATTCTGCACGTTCCAACTGTCAACAATCCTTCATACTTTGACCATAACCAAGAGCCAATCTCTGCGCACTTCTACCTTATGCGCATGAGCTATGCGCTCAAAACTGTGCACTACTCTTCTTATGCGTAGAGCTTGAAGTGATGTTCGATTGATTGTTTGAATCCTCCAACGCTATGCGTATATATACGGAGGCTAACGTGTGGGAGGGGTGGGAGAAGCCCCTCAGCTGACGCCCCAATCCTCCACACGAAGCCTTCACGTAACGCCCACATTACTATCGGCTCCATGTGTGTAGCGCTCCCCAAACTCGGCGTATAAACTCCCATTTGGTCACTGTTCACACATTGCTGTTCGTCGTTCATCGTTTGTCGCATACCCGCACCGCAGGTCACCCGGTGTGCACGCTGCCCGTGCGTGCCCGCCCGCGTTCAACCTTTGTGCGCCTTTGCCTATGCGCGCCCGCCCGGTCGTTCAACCTTCGTGCGCCTCCGCCCGGTCGTTCAGCCTTCGTGCGCGCCCACCCGGTCGTTCAACCTTCGTGCGCCTCCGCCCGGTCTTTCAGCCTTCGTGCACGCCCACCCGGTCGTTTCGTCCTTCGTGCGCGCCTGCCCGGCGTTCCGCCCGCGGCGCGCCCGTCGCGTTACCTCCGCTCGACGGTCCACCCAAGTTGCTCGGCGCGTGCCTGGGGCGCCTCACCGTGTCGTGCGCCCGTCGCACCGTCACCAAACTCCTAAGGCGCTACATCCTCCTCCACCTGAAGTCGTTGTCGTCCTCGACAACATCCCAACTCCAAGCATCAACCATGATGTCGACTCCCCTCACATACGGCAACCAACCCTGCAACATATGTAGGCCTCCATCTCCACCATGTCCCATCCAAGTGACTAACTGCCACCAAGATATCCCATACCAAGGTATGTCATCGATGTCCATGACCATCGACCAACTACCACAATGTCTCCATGCTGCTCTCCACCATGAAAGGCTGATCCTTTCAACACCAAGCTACATGTCCACTGCAACAATGTGTCCTCCATCATGTCATCAACTATCAAGTGTTCAAAGAGAACAATTCTCCATCAAGTGTCAAGTCAAGTGTTTCAAGAGAACACTCCATCATCAAGTCATGTGTCTCAAGAAACACCCACCTCCATCATGTGTCCAATGTGCTCATCTGTCATGAGACCTCATCAACACAATAGCTCCATGTGTCCCATGTGCTCAGTTGCCATGATACTCCTCCCAATGTCAACACATCTATGTACACTTCACGACCCCATGTCTGAACTAGTCGGGTGATCAGTCCAACCATCACGCTCAAACAATGAGAGTGAACATCCTCATGCCATCATCAGTTGTTTCCCAAAACATCTGCCACATCCTAAACTCCATCAGAATAGTCCATGCTCAGGTCCATGAAGTAATCTCCATCCATCTGCAACATGTCATGATGCTTGATGCCAAGCCATCCCTGTACTATCATAACCTGCTCAACTACTTAGGGGACTCACTACCATGAGCAGCTAACAATGAGCCCCATCTTCTTGTCTCTCTAAGAAGATGTAGAGGGGTGAGAGCTTGTAGGTTCCCCCTCACTAATCAATTCGATCCACCTATCAGGATCTTCAACCTCCAACCTTTGTAGGTAAGTAACCCGGTCCTCACCCGGTCTCATATATGCTTCATCCTCTTCATCTTCGATCACCTCTAGCCTTCTTGTCAAGTCCAAGATGCTATCTGAAAATGACTTGATAACCAAGGATTGTTCGGTAAGCTTTGTCTCTGCCTTGGACAAACGCTTACATACATCTCCCAAATCTTCATCACTCCTCACCTGCATCGTTGCTACCTCATGATTAGGCCTAGTTACCCCAAAGGTAGGAACACCTATAGTTACATCTTCCCTTCCATCATAGATGTACAACTTATTCAAGTGTGGAACGATCATCGCATCATATTGCTTCATAAACTCCATCCCAAGTACGGCCTCATAATCATCAATCCTCACAATGGTGAAGTCCACCTTCCCGGTCCATTCACCAAGTGTAGTGTCCACCTGTTCAGCCACACCAAGAACTTCATTCGGAGGAGAGTTCACTGTCTTCATATGTGCCTTGACAGGAACATATTTCAGCCCAACTTTCCTTGCAGTATCTTCTCCCATAAAGTTGTGAAAAGCCCCACTATCTACCATAGTGAGTATATCAGCATCTCCAACCTTCATCCGGACATACTCCAACTTGTTCCTCTCAGAATCCTTCTGAAAGAGCACCTCTTTAGCAGCAACAGTGCTAAGAACCTGCATCATACCCACAGAAGCACCTTCATCTTTCGTACTAGATTGTGCTATGGCAGCCAACTTCGATTTAGAGGGACAATTTTTCACCGTATGTGGCTTTGCACAAATCCAACACTTCAAGACCTTCTTTCCCTTCGAATCATCAGACTTCGTAGTCTCTTCTTTCTTCTTATCTTTTGGTTTATCAGACTTCTTCTTCCTATCATCAGAAGTCTCATCATAGTGCTCAACCAACCTGTCAACTGCAGCAAAGGCCTCTTCAAGTGTACGAATCCTTTGTCTCTTCACCTCATTGCGTGCCCAAGGCTTCAATCCAACAATGAAATTGAATACCTTGTCTCTCTCCACCATATCAGGTAGCTCAAGGACCGCACTTGCAAACTCCCTTTGATAAGTTTGAAGGTTCCCGGTCTGCTTTATAAACTTGATTTTCATCCTAGCTTCCCATGTTTCATCCTGAGGACTAAAATGGGCCTGCAAGGCTCCCTTCATGTCATCCCAAGAAGTGATGTCGGTAGCACTTCCATTTGCAACCTGGTCCATCCTTCTTCTCCACCACATCTTGGCATCTTTTGTGAGGAATTGAGCAGCAACCTTGACCTTAGTCTCATCATCGGATAGACCCAATCTCTCCAAGTATTGCTCCATGTCCCACAAGAAGTTACCAAGAGTCTTTGCACTCCTTGTACCATTGAATGAATCCGGTTCCTTGACTTTCACATGAGGCACTCCTCCACCTGAGCCATGCCTTACGTCCTTCTTCAACACCACTATTTCATCCTTGGCTGCATCAAGAGCTTTCTTCAAGTCCATGATCTCCATTAGACCTTGGTCCCTTGAAGCTTCAACATCCTTGACCCTTAGTTCGAGTTGTGTACACATCAAATTAGTGTACTCATGTTGAGTTCGGGGTTCATCGAGCTCATCCTTCATCTTCAAGGATGCCTTTTGTTCTTCCACAACAAGGTCAAACTTTTCTTCAAAATGAGCTTCTAAGAATTCCACCCTTTCCATCACTTTCTGCATTAGATCGAAAGTGTCCACGGGACTACGATTAGACCCGGCATGAGATTCAGCCATTGCTAACAATCTTTTCTTCTTTTGTAATCGAGTTTCGACCATGCACCGGCTTCACCTGCAACCCAAGTCCTTGATGTCACACTTAGAGTGTTTCACCAACCTCTTTCCCTGCAAGAACCTGTCTCCACGGTCACGAGCTTTGCTAGCTCTGATACCACCTGTCACGCCCCCGACCTTACGGTAGTCTTCCAACCGTGCCGGCAAGGTGCAGCGCCACCCCACTCTTTCTTTTTAACAATACTTAAGTGTGTGGACTACGCCTAATTCACAACCGATACTTAGTTTGTTTTTCGCAACCAAGTAAAAAGCATTAAACCTTTATATCAATGATCACCCATACTTAATCATTATCCACAGCAATATAAAACAACAATTGCACGATATAAAGGGGAGGGGCAACTCCCGAATAGTCTGCCCAACAATATATATTATATCATACTTTCAACAGTACAATGAGCTAGTGTGCTTGCAAAATCAAGCCAACACTTAGCCAATTTTATACATACAAGGCAACCTGCCTTTACAATAGAGAATCTGCACCTTTATACATGAGCGGGTGCCACACACGGGTCACCGAGATGCTCGTATAATCCCTGCACAATTCTGCACGTTCCAACCGTCAACAATCCTTCATACTTCGACCATAACCAAGAGCCAATCTCTGCGCACTTCTACCTTATGCGCATGAGCTATGCGCTCAAAACTGCACACTACTCTTCTTATGCGTAGAGCTTGAAGTGATGTTCGATTGATTGCTTGAATCCTCCAACACTATGCATATATATGCGGAGGCTAACGTGTGGGAGGGGTGGGCGAAGCCCCTCGGCCGACGCCCCAATCCTCCACACGAAGCCCTCATGTAACGCCCACATTACTGTCGGCTCCATGTGTGTACCGCTCCCCAAACTCGGCGTATAAACTCCCATTCGGTCGTTGTTCACACATTGTTGTTCGTCGTTCATCGTTTGTCGTATACCCGCACCGCAGGTCGCCCGGTGTGCACACTGCCCGTGCGCGCCCGCCCGCGTTCAACCTTCGTGCGCCTTTGCCTATGCGAGCCCGCCCGGTCGTTCAACCTTCGTGCGCCTCCGCCCGGTCGTTCAGCCTTTGTGCGCGCCCACCCGGTTGTTCAACCTTCGTGCGCGCCCACCCGGTCGTTTCGTCCTTCGTGTGCGCCCCCTCGGCGTTCCGCGCGCGTGCTCGTCGCGTTTACCTCCGCCCGACGGTCCACCCAAGTCACCCGGTGCGTGCCCGGGGCGCCTCACCGTGTCGTGCGCCCGTCGCACCGTCGCCAAACTCCCAAGGCGCTACATTCTCCCTTTTATCTACGATGGAATCAATGTTCCCCAACTTGAATTATCAGTGGAAGACTCACTTCAAATTTCCATGGGTTAGGTGTGTTTTATGCGTTCTTCCCTCAACTGTAGCATACGATATTTTCGGTGATACACCAGTAGAAATTCCAGGTTTGAGTCGTTGGTGCGTTAACCATTGCGGAGGAAAATGAATAAAGCGTGGTAAAATTTCTGCGAGGAAGTTACAAATCAATAGTCAACATGGGTGACCCATTCGAGCTTTCAATGTTCCTAGGAATTCATCATTTCGTCGTTGGTGAAACCTTTTCAATGAGTTTAGTATGGTCTTACGCTATTCATTTGAAATTGTGCCCCTTCACATAGTAATGAAGTATATAAATGATACTTTTTAATTTTACAAGCCTCGACAATATTCCTTTTAGGTAAAGAATTTAAAAGTTCTTTAAAGGTGATCATGGTTTGTGACTTCATTTCATATAATTGCACAATATAAAAATAAATAATGACATTTATAATATAAATATTACATATTATCATATATTTACAGAGTTTTCTACAAACACGTTATTATATATTATAATTTATAATATACATATGGTACTGAGAATGATTTTGGGCTTTGTCTCTTTTAAAATATGTATTATTTAATATATACAGAACTTTTTGAATTATTGTGATTAATATATATATTATATTTACAATTTCTATTATGTATTTTAAATTAATAATTTAACTTAATTTACAAATAATTTTATAGGTTAGAATATTAACATAAATATTATATTATTATTTTACATATAATAAATTATTTTATATGTTTTTATTATTGAATTTTTTAATTATTTTTTCTTTTTAGTGCAGGAGTGTAAGCCAAGTGAAGTGTTGGGTGTAGTATAGGGCTTATAAATGTACCAATATTTAATTTGTCAATCTAGAAAGTTCATAAACTTCGAGGTGCAACACTAAATGTCAGAGAGAGTCCTTGATAGCCTGCAAAACAAATTCTAGTTCAGCTTGCATAATAAATGAAACCCTGCACTTAAAAGGGAACTTAAAAAAACATCAATCCAAATAATCAAAATCATGCGGAAAAATAAAGGAAATCCCGTACTATTTAACAATGCGAAAAGAAATTCTAAGTACGAGCAACCAGAAGGGAAATCAGAACTGGAAACCAAGCATGCTGGCACAATATCAAAAAGATTGTAAATGCTGAAATAAATTCAAGAGGAAATCAGAAACCATTATGCCTGCACTAATTCTACTACATCTACCTCTATGTAAAATTAACCTGAAAGCATCAGCAAGCATAACAAATAAATTTATTGTGTAAATAGCTTATGAAAGAAGTTATAGATTCTCTCGCCTTCCTTGTCCCTAAAGAATAAATCTTGCAAAATTGTCTAAAAGTTTAAAGGAAATGAACATAATCGTTTACAAACATAATGAAGCTTCCTTTTCATGAATGTCAACTTTGCAAGAATCATGATTTAAAATGACAGAAATATATATGTGATCTCTGCTTCTGAGTAACATGTGATTTCTTGTAAGCATAGATTGAATGAATGCATTAATATCTTGAAACCATGAACACTCAAGTCGATCTCAGGTTCTGGAATATAAACTAAGCGGATCTGAATCAATTCAATGAATTTAAATTGCACATTACAACTCATAAAGGCAGAGTGTCAATACGTAAACCGATCTTGTGAATTTAGATGTTCTAAAGGGACGCAATCCTTATTTGATATAAAGAAATATTTCAAGTACAAGAACAATTTCTAATGCAAAAACCAAATCAATCTTGCAGTCGAAAGGAAAACATTACAACAAATTAAATAACATCAATTTGGAGGAGGAAAGAGACTGAAAGTAATTAAATCCTATGATAAGAATTTCACACAACAAATAATAATTTAAATACAATTTAATCTAAAAAGATGCAGAGTGGTGTCGAGCTGGTCTGGCAGCCAACCCAGCCAGTTCACACCCTCTATTAATAACCTGGTTCACATAGAATTTAAAACCATTAGATGCAATAAATAAATAAACAAAGCATGGCTATCGAGGCTTAAATTAATTATTGAAAACACAGTCTTTACATCATGAGGCAACACTTAACTTCAACAAATAAGAGGAGCGATCCACAGGTTATAACTATGTGATGCTACATTTGGACTGACTCCTCCCTTCCACGCATTCCTTTTGTGCCTCTGTGTGTCCCTGTCTCTATGCGTGTATATCTATCCACTGATCTCTTAATCCCCTACTCCAGACAGTCTCTTAAAATTATATAGGCATCGATTTAAAAATTGGGGCTTTTAACAGTGAATTAAAATACAAGAGGGAAGATTATCGATCTTAACAATTTGCTAGGAAAAAAGTTGGGTTTCTAACTAAATTTCGAAATGGGAATTGTTTCTCGTAAGTCATTCCTCTTTTCTTGAAATTAAGTTGTTGCTAGAAAGTGCGATTTGACTGAACAATTTTCTCCACTCAAGAGTAGTCAATGGGATGCTAGAATCTGGCATTGTTGAAACAAAATCTACAAAAGGCATTGTTGCTTTCATTTTTCTTGCCTACCCTGCAAATCAAGCTATGGAAGCTAACTGTAGACAAAACCATTTCAACCTTCTCTAGAACTAATTTCCTGCGGTGACATGGTCGTAATTAACAATCTTGATCAAGGGCAATGCTCCTCAATGTCAACGCAAGTTGGAAACTTCGAATTAGTGTACGGTGACTTGAACTCTTGACATGAGATAACAGTAAAGCCACTAAAGCATTTGTTGAAAATATTATCTTCAAGCCGTGTGCTCCAAATAATAAAATGTTTATCATCAACACCATTGTCGCAGTGTTCATTGCTAGGATGAAATTGTTGAGAGCCAGGTTGAACCTACTCCATGTTTCCCATTGTTACCTGTGCCATAAGCCATTTTCTTCAACATCTGAATAGCCAACACTAACATGTGAACAATCTTCTTGAGAAAGATAAACACAAATGCCATAAGCTGCCCCATTGTTGGGTGTATCGATTTGGCCAAAACCATGTAATATGATGCCATCTATAGCCTTCCAATAAGTACCATGCGAGTCATATCTGATATTAGCTTTGCCACAGAATTTTCTAGTAATCTCAACGTGATTTTGAAATGCCTACAATCAAGCCTCTCCGAAGAACTTGATAGCACACATTGATAAATACCAACAATGCTGCTAAATGTTACAAGTGTACTAAGACCAACCAGAAACATGTTCCTCACAGCTACATACTCATAATTACCATTCTCTAATTTAATTAGTTTGTATTTTCCACGCACTTTATAGAAACAAATTGTGCAATACCCCTTATCAATTCCTTGTAACTTTTGTAGAAATCAAAACAACAGAAAGAAAAGGCTGGTATTGTTTATGGAAGAAGCATAACAAGTGGATACAGTAGATCATCTCTTCTATACCACCAATAAACTCCAACCACATGTAACACAAAAACCAATATGATGCCGATGAGAACTGAAAATGAGTGTAGTCCATAAATTCTTCAGAGTGCAGGAAGCCCACTGTAACTAGTGCATGAATCCAATTGGTGCAAGAATATGCTATACTATCCAAGAAGGTAAATGCGGGAACAAAGCCTGTATAAAGGCATGATCGAAACAGTTTTAAACCTAAAACATACAACCCTCCATTAATAATGTTTTAATACTGATAAAATAAGGGAAGTAACAAATATTATCGAAAATAATCATTTAGCCAAACAACAACATGAGAGATTCTGAGTAAGAATAGGACAAAACAGAGGCCCAACATCCCCCAATGATGACCATATTGCATGTCCTCATGCAAGGAAATATGGTACCACCACTCCTTTGAAAAAAACAAAATTAGAAACATTTGTAAGCATTCAAAACGATGTTCCTGCAATTCTGTGTGATCACATTTTCTACGTTGAATAAGACTTGTTCTAAAACCAAAGTGTATACTAGATTCTTTATTTGCTTAGACTGATTTCAAGAAAATCTAAAACAAAAGTTGCCATGGAAAAACTAAATTGCAAGGATGGTGGTATATTACTTGAATAAAATAGCCAGCTTTAAAAATTTCCAAAGATATCTCGGAGGCATTCCTAATTAGAAGTTACACTTTAAAATCCTCAATGTAAATATGAGTGACACGATTTAAAAACCATGGTGTTGAAAGTAGACATAGTAATACCTTCCCACAGTGACCATTTTACCATTAACCATGTATAGTTGAAGCTCCTCTTGTCTGGGCACAGTGAATTACCTACACTAAGGGTCCCACATCCATAAAAATCATTCCAAAAAGATAAAACTCCAAGGTATAATGACAAAAGGATTTTAAATCCATTCTCAAAGAGATTGATAATGAGTTCAAGGAAAACAAAAACAACCAAGTAAATTATAGTGTAGAGTTAACTTTAATACCATAGGCATGGCCCTGCTGCCAAAGGCGTCTATAGCCTCGAGAAGGATACCTTTTAACCTCATGAAATTCTTGTGTCCCACCTATCAGATATAGACTCAGAGTTATTTAAGAGCATTTAATTTTTGTCTCTATTTAGAAGTTAATTGAAGGCCACTGTCCTGGCTTAGTAACCAGAAAACGACATTGCCATTCATAGGAACTAACAAGAATGAACAAGCCAGCTCGCGCTAAGACCTCTTGTCTTCCAGCTTCTTCAACTGAAAGTCATTACCCTGGCTTGGTGACAAGTGTGGTAATGTCATTCTCGTTAGGACCCATGACCATAGTAGGTTGGCTCATAATGAGACCTCCTATCCCTCAACTAATTCGTTTATGTTTGAAGAAAAAACTCTGATTATGGTTAACCTCAGATAGGTTACTTAATAGGTGGGGAAGCAAATCTACTCCTTAAGGGTGCAGGATGGCGTGAAATTTTTTTAATTACTAGTCTTTAATGGTTGGTCGTGCTACCCTAAAGACTTATTTAAAAAAAAATATCTGAGATAATGATTAAAATGATTCCTTGAGTTGGTCATCCCAGGGTTCTTTATGAAATTTTATTAGAGTTTTGTAGGCGTGGTCCACCATAGGAGGTTTTTCATCGGTCCCTTTGAAGAGAAACTTGAAAAGATTTGTTGGATGATAGTGTGTTAAAATAGGAAAAAGTATTACATGCAACTTATAACAATACCCTTCACTGACATATTAATCCATAATCAAAGTCACTTTAAGATATGAGGCAGTAAGTGTAAAGTTCTTCTGACAAGTCTACCATGAGAGTACATAATAATAGAAATTTCAAAAGTTGTGCTTTTAGGGAATCACAAGTTCAAGAGTGTTGTTATACATATTTATTCATTATTCTCATATTACCCTACCCTATTTTAAAGAAAGAAAGATCACCATTAAGTGTAGGCGTACTTCCAATGAAGCCATGTGCGTAACACAATGTTGATTATACTCACACTTAATTTTAAAGAATAGACTTCAAAACATACCAAAGCGTGAGAAACCAATTGCTTCAATTGACATGGTACCAAGAGTTTCCGAATGATGAAGAAATAAGGTGGATTGATGATTGTTCGAAACCAAGATTCAATGGAATCCACATATGTATGATTCTCCAAGTTTTCCACGGTTTGATAGTCACTCTCCTAGAGGCACAAAGAATCTGGTGAAAGACAAAAGATAAATCCCGCAAGTTGAGGCACAAATATTTATTTTTCAAATTGACAAGAATGGTTGAGAGAGATTCTAGGGTTTTGACCTTCAACAACATTTTGAGAACAAGTTCCAATGAAATATTTCTCTTTTGGTGGTCTTTGAATTATATCGTCCTTGGGTAAATGTTCTGCAGTAACGGGGAGGTTTCCAAATTCATTCCCTTTCCCAGCATGGAAGATGTGACATTTTGTTCGATAGTTAGAAGAATAGGTGCTTCTAAATGTTGTGCAACCTTATGGTTTAGATTAAGGTTTAAGGTATGGTTTCGGCTAGGGTTTTGGTTAAGGCTTGGACTAAGCTTTGGATTTGAATTGGGGTTAAGCTTTGAACTAAGGTTAGATCTAGGTTTTGGATGAGGACTAGGGTTAGGTCTAGGGTATGGAGTAAGGTATGGACTAGGGTTTGGGTTAGGACTAGGGTTAAGGTATAAATTAGGGTTAGGTATAAGGTATGGACTAGGGTTAGGGTATGGATGAGGGTATGGACTAGGCTTAGGGTATGGATTAAGGTTTGGGTTAGGACTAGGGTATGGATTAGGGCTAGGGTATGAATCAAGGCTAGGATAAGGGTATGGACTAGGGTTAGAGTATGGATAAGGGTAAGGTTGCACATGTAGCTGGGACCATGGATGAAGATAACTTAATGGTGAATTGGAAAGAAATTGTGGTTGTTGTTGATGCTCAAGTGATTAAATTTGCATGGGATATTTCCCTAGAGAGAAGGACCCAAACGATTCTTGAGGCCATGGAGATGTCTAGCTTGAGGATGAGGGCCAAGGAGAGGGCCACTGCGGGCATGAAGCAGGGTGTTCAATTGAAGAAGGATTAAAAGTTTTCCATGAAACTGTAGGATTGTAAACATGTGGAGGAACTTGCTCAGGATAATAAACATTATTCCAAGTATCAAATGGTGATGGGTCTTGAGTTATACTTGGTAGTCAATTCAATTCCTTACTTTATTTCCCAAGTGCCTTTAGTAATCTTGGTAGTGTTGGGAAATGTTTTTTTAGATGATCCTCTTCACAAATTTTGCAAACTTTTAGGCTACTGAGTGGACACTTTCCAAGGAAGTGTTTCTTTCTACAGTCAGTGCAAAAGATAAGTAATGGTTTTTCATCCTTCTTCTACTCTTCCTGCCAATCATCCAATTTTGAAATCAAAGATTTAATAATATCATTCTTATGTTCAATCAAAATATTAAAATTTTCAATTGTTAATTCTTTGTTGTATGAATTGTATGTCTCTGTAGCAGCATAAAAATTCCTCATTAGATGATTCATCAAAATACCATCTTCTTGTTTTTAACAAGCCAACTCGTACATTCGTTAGCATAGGAATGGTGTATAATAATTATATATATATAATAGTTTTATAATATGTATATGTATCATATTATTATTATAGTTTATATATATTATATTAATATAATAGGTGGAAGTTATTACTACATCAGAGAAAATGAGAAACCTTAAAGCAATAGTGCAGGAAAGAAATGAATTCAAAGAACATAAAATTGCAAGAGAAACTAGGTGAAAGAAAAAAACAAATGCATCAAGTCACCAAGGTCAATCCCTAAGCGCCTCCCCGGAAATGGCGCCAAATTGTTGGGTGCAGTATAGGTGATGTAGGAGCATTCAGCTCAAAAGAATCATTGTATTTTAGTAGACATATGGGATCTTGTCTTTTAAGGAAGTTGGTTTCCTAAGTGTTGAATTAATGTAATTATTAAGGTTTTGAGTGATTTTAATGAGAGAAGCTAGAATAGGGATATAATTAAGTATAGTGAGGCATATTTGTAAATGTTCTCGAATGTAGGAGAAGATGAGTGATTTAAGATAATTGAGAGATTTGAGAATTAATTATAAATCTTAGATTAGGATTTGGTTTCATGATTTGTGGATTAAAGAGGATCCTTAGGGATAAAGATGATATTTTAGGATTTTGTTGAGAAGGTTATGGCTCTAAACCAGGAATTGGTGATAGAATCCTTTTGTATAAATGTAAGCAAAAAATGCAAAGAAATAGTTATTCAAGTTAGTCAAGTTAGTAGTTAGAGGTTGTGAGTTATAGGTTTGATTGTAACCCTACGAGCAGGTAGGAAAACAGAGGCCACTGATTAGAATATCAGGCTAGAGAGAGAGAGACTCCTATGTAAATACTTGTTTATTAATACAAACAACTCAATTTTGAGTTCATGTGTGTGTATTGAGTAATTGAGATATATATTGTGGATGATCTTGAGTTATTCTACGTAACATAGGTTGTAGGTGCAGAATCAAAAGACGAAATACAGAGAAGAGTAACAAAGAGGTGTTACGACTTTACACAAATCGACAGTATAGGAGGAAGCCTTTAATGTCATAGTCAAGGGGGAGGAAGCATAAAGGTGAGAGCAGAGTTAAGCTCGGGAGGAAGTTGTGATGCAGGACAACTAAAGTCCAGAACCCTGGAAAAAACCCCAAACCACAGAAACACTAAGAAATGGCATAAAAACAAAGTAAAGGAAAGAACGAAGAAGTGAGGTGTCGATGCATAGGAGTCGTTGGATCTATGAGATCAACAAACGAGGTTGAAGGCGATGGACGACCAGGATTAAGTCATGTAGAATGGAGTCAAGAAATGAACGACGGAGATTAACT
>APFE030734648.1:0-56003 GCA_000404065.3 Pinus taeda
ATGTTATAACTAGAAAAAGCATGTAGCCTATCATAAAACTAGATGAATAGAAGTAAAAAAATATATGAGTAACATTTTTACCTGTTATACTTTTCAAAAATATTTCAACAAAAGATTTACATAAACTATTTGAAGATCTATCTCAACTAATTTATGTGGATATGAAATTCATATATATTTATATATAGAAACAAATTTGTTAAAATAAAACATTCTAATATTGTATATAAAAAAAATATTCAATGACGGTTATCAATAAAATATTTTAATGAGAATTGATATTGACATATACTTAAAAATATATTTAATAATAAAACCTATTTTAATTTGCTTGACAAAATGTCTAGAAATACATGTGATCTATATATAAAAATGTTTATTTGTTCCTCTCTCTCTCTCTCTCTCTCTCTCTCTCTCTCTCTCTCTCAACAAGACCCCTCTTGTGTCTTACTGTTCCTCCTCTCTCTCTCTATCTCTCTCTCTCTCTCTCTCTCAACAAGAACCCTCTCGTGTCTTACTGTTTCTCTCTCTCTCTCTGTCTGAACAAAACCCCTCTTGTGTCTTATTGTTCCTCCTCTTTCTCTCTCTCTCTCTCTGTCTCTCTTTCTCTCTGTCAAGAAGACGCCTCTTGTGTCTTACTATTCCTCCTCGTGCAAGTCCTGCCTATGCCTCCTAGCGTATCACACTACAAAATTCTATTTGGATGTGACACCCCTCCTTGTGCCCTAGAACTATGACTTATTCCCTCCTTGTGGCCTTGGCCATCCTCCCTATCACATGGCATAGTCCTAGTTAGTGTTCCTTCTAACCTTGTCTCATGGAGTCATGCCATGAGCTCACCCTGCATCCTCCTCTTCCAGAGATGCACATGGCATAGACTTAGTGAGAACTACCTACCCCCATTGTCTCCTGCAAGTATGTTCCCTCCTTGTGGTCGTGGCCTTCCTCCCTATCACATGGCATAGTCCTAGTTAGTGGTCCTTCTAACCTTGTCTCATGGAACCGTGCCATGAGCTCACCATGCCTCCTCCTCTTCTAGAGATGCACATGGCGTAGACTTAGTGAGAACTACCTACCCCCATTATCTCCTGCAAGTATGTTCTACGCACACAAGGCCTCTCTCTCTCTCTATCCCTAGCACACTTTTAATCCATAATTAGTACATTGCATGAATCATCATAGAGTAAGATATTTTTTGAGATAATGTTTACTTTCCATGAATGATATATACATGTAGGTATTCTTAGTAAGAATGGAAAATATGTTTGATGATATCTGACAAGAAAAGTTACCAAAGGAATAATTGTGAAGGAAAAGGCACAAAGGCACCATGTTGCAACAGTTGATAGAATGTTGGATCCTTATGATCAAAGTGGCTCATGAGGATTCCATCATATCTCTAGTAATAGGAAAATCAATCCTATTACTTATTAGTTTGCAAGAGTTATTTGCTTACTCCCTGTCATTGATATTCTTCTTCATAAGAAAATAAAGAAAGAGACAACTCGTCATGGTGTGTTGGTTTCTTTAGGGGAAGATTTGGTTATTGAAATCCTTAAATATTTAAATGATCCTACTGAAAGAATAAATAACTAGCGAGATCTTCCACTTACTAAGTAAGATCTGGTTAGTGACAGGAATTTTCCATTTTATTATGAAGAACAACTAAGAGAAGAAGAACATATTGATTACAACGAATATTTGGATGGTGAATGAAAAGACTCTTTAGAATCAGAGGGTGAAGTTGAGGAGGAAAATTAATACATGGCTAATGATTAATTGGACTGGATGGTTCAAGTTTCTCTTTCTCTTTGAGGAAATCTTCATCATATTCCTAAGCACCCAAAAATGTTGTTGTTAAGTTTGACCTTAATAAGAAAATGAAAATTGAAGACCATATTAGTGACTTCTACATGCATTTATGAATGCTAGAGGTATGTTTTGATTATGCTACTTGTAGATTTTTTTCTGTACACTCTAGAAGGTAGAGCATCAGTTTGAAATCACAGTCTTCTGCCTAATTAGAATCATAATTGGAGGGAGTTGAAAAATCTATTCTTAGATAAAAAAATTGATGATAATACTCTATCCATGTTTCTCAAAGAACTAAGAAATATGAAAATGGGGGACAAGGAAAAGGTAAAGGATTCTAATCATAGATTTAAATGTTTACAAAATAAGTTCCGTACTGACTTCCGACCACATGATTCCATTACCAATTATTATTACACCACTTCCTTGCCTACTAACATTTCTGTATTTGTTAAGAGAGTTGCAAAGGACACATTGGCTTTGAACTTTGCAAAATCAATTTCTCTTGAGTAGGAATTGTGTTCTATTTGGGCTGTTGATGACCATGAATATTGTAAAGACTCCAAAGACACTAGTAATAAATCTCAATCCTCTTCCACTCAAGCCAATGAGAAGTATTCTTTCAATATGGAAAGATTCTCTAAGTCTTTAAAGTTGCTCACTAATGAAGTATCAAAGCTAAAGAAAAAGTCAAGTGAGGCATCTACAAATAGTAAGTCCTTCAAGCCACCTTTATTTAAGAAGAATAATAACCAACGATATAAGTCTACCCAAACATCCATTGTTGTGATCAACGTATTTTGGCATGGATAATTTTTGTACTTCTCATCAAGAGAAGCATTCAAAGAAAACATGTCCACAATGGAATCACAACATGAATGCTATGATGACCAATTTTGTAGACACTTTATTAGTAGAGGATATATATGAGCAAACCGAAAAGGCCAATGAACTAACCATGATAGAGTAAAATTTAGGTGTTGTTACTTCAATTAATGTATTCAATATTATAAATAACTTTGATAAACAAAATGTTGATGAACCAGTAGTGAGTGAAGCTCCTCCATAGAATCCAACTAAACAATACAATTTGAGGAGTAAAGGACTGACTTCTCGGTAAGACCTTAAAAGATAATTGTTGAGAAAGATCTTACCACCTGCTAATCCTACTCAGAATTCACAAAGCAGGTTGGGAAGTGCTAAACCTCCCAAGAGAACTTCTACAAACAACAAGAGTAATTCCATCACTCCTAAGGTTTCAACCAAAGCTACACAACCCAACACTTCAACACGACCTATTTAAGATGAAACCATTGATTACAACATTATTTATGATATAAAAGGGCTTGAGTCATTATTTCTATCTTTAAGCTTACAAAAATAACATGAAAGAGTGAACTGATCATCCAAACGTTTGCATCATAACCTCCATAAAGTAATGAAGTATCATCCTCTCACACCTTATCTAATAAGTCTTGTGATATTCTTGATTTTATATTTATTGTTTCTAATTTAAATACTAATACTCTTTTCCACCATTTTATTTTAACATTTGAAATCTTTAATAATAATTTCCATAATTGTTTGATTAATTCTCGTGCATCTACAAATGTCATGTCATTTTCTATTGCGAATATGATTAATGCCAAATGGGAAAAGACTGATGCATGAATCATACAACTGGACAAATAATTGGTCCAATAAATCAATGAACTTAATAATGTTATCTTCCATTTATCATTAGACCATAGATTTCATCAATGCATCAATATTTTTATTATGGAGATTCTTGAAGCCTATCGTTTGCTGCTAAGGAGAGATTAGTCCAACAAGCTATAAGGGTACTTTTCTATGGATTTGTTACATTTATTCCTTCCTTATAAGGGAAAAAATAATCGGATTCGAGTAGAAAGTGAGCCTTAGATGAAATATACCATGAGAACACATGAGGGACATACTGAGCCACTTGGCTTTGCAAATGTCATTTTTGGAAAAAAATTCTAGATGTTGACCACGGGTGTTATCAAATGCAACCATCCACTGTACCATCTGATACATAGTTGGAACTCCTTCCTTGCATTCCAATTGGTTCCAATGAAATTTGTAATATAAATGTACATACTACTAGTGTAGGAAATAACTCAATAGATGCTAACATTTGGACTTTATATTTTGATGTTTCCAAAACTCATGACAGTTATGCAGCTCAATGTATCCTTATTGACACTTAGAATAGAAAGTATGTCTTATCATTCCACTTGGCATTCTAGCACATGGAATATACTAGTGAATATTAAGCACTCATTATAGGGTTAAATAATTCCATAAACCTCAAGGTGGACGTACTCAAGGTAGTTGGTGATTCAAATATTCTTATTGTCAAGTACAAAATACCATTCATTGTGTTTCACCTAATTTGGAAAAATACCAACAAGGGGTATGGCATATTATTTCATTCTTTAAATTATTCCATATTAATTTTGTTCCTAGAATTCGTCATACTAGTGCAAATATTTTAGCTAATGCAACTACTAGAAAGTCACCATTAAAGGATGGATCTTTTATAGAAATTATTTATAGAGCATTTACCTGATAACATAGCTAATTTTAACGTATTTAATGATGAATAGAATATACTACACTTCATGGCCAATGTGGATGCTTTCAAAGATGTGACTATTAAAGTAGATGAGCACAAAAACGTCTTACAGGAAACAACTCAAGCAACTAAGGGGAATACTATTACCAAGAATGTGGTATCTCTTAAGAAACTTTATGACCTTTAAAATCATTTCAAAGGACTAGTTAATACAAAGATTTAGAGCTCGGTACTATCAAATGAACAAGTATTTTTTGGAACCAAATAAAATCAAGAACCAAATAAAATAAAAAATATGTGAACCTCGCTACATGTTTTTCTCCTCACGAACTACAAACTTCCATCCTACTTTTAAATTAGTATCGGGATGTATTTGCATGTACATATGATGATCTAAAGACCTATGATACACATATCATTGAACATGTAATTCCTATCAAGGAAGGGTTAAAGCTGTTTCAACAAAAGCTAAGGAAAGTACATCCAATGCTTCAACCCTTAATTAAAAAAGAATTAAAGAATTTCTTGGATGCGTTGTAAAATTTTCTTGTTACAATAAAGGTTTCAAAATGTTTACTTATAAATTCTATAAATATTTATTTTATATTTTCAATGTAATAAATGTTGTGCACAATATTATAATGTGACATATTACATTTTTTATTTTATAATAAATTATCCTATCACGCACTCACTAAACATCATTAATTTTTCAATAGTGGAGATTTGTCCACATGTGATCTGTAGTTCCTATTTTATTGTGCAACCCCTACTCTTGCTTGACATTTAATGGGTGGGGCTTGGGGTGCAAAAAGTTGTTTTCTCGAAACGGCCTTTCTACATGGTGCATTTCTATATGTTGTGCACCACCCTCACCTTTTCCCACTAATCGCCTTACCCCCGGCGCCCCCCTCCCCTCCATGCAAAACCATTCTCGGTTGCCCCCACAAACTATATCAACCAATAAAAAATTTCCATAGAATTTATTATTTCCCCATAAATGGTTTTGATCCAACTATTTTTATCATCACTTCTTATTAGTGAATTTGGTGACCATTTACCATTAAATACGTATCTATCCATTATATAAAAAAATGTTCATTTCATTGTGCTCCTATTCTCTCATATTTATCTACTCCCACAATCATTAAACAACAATTCTCACCCTCTTACCTTTTCCTCATTTTCAGGTTACAGAGAATCAAAGCACAATATTGTATTCAATTATGAGAGAAGATTTAGAAACTCGACTCTTTATTCTACGGATAACCCTATTCCTCTCCATCCATTTACATTTCAAAATTATTTCTGTTAAACAAAAACAATCTCAAGCTCATTTTAAAATCGTCCCCTCTTCTACAACAACAAAGTTGATGAGTTGCCTTTAGTTGATCGGGAAAGCAGAATAATGTATATAAAATCATAATTTGACTTGTATGAGATTTAGAGTTTGGAATTCAAACGTTTCAATATGGATTCCACAAACTCTCTCTATGGGAATCAGTATTACCTTAATGTATATTCCCTCAAACCCATCACTTCCCAGAATTCATGGTATGGTGTTCAGATAGGTACTTACCCAGCGAAAAGGAAATAATTTCTCGAAATGGTGGAACCCTATTTTAAATAACTCGTGAATCCATATTAAATGCTTTGTATATTTCCATCCCAGGTTCTCTACAGTCATTCTCCAATGAATCCCTCTTAGATATTTACCATAAATTAATTTTTGAAAGAAGAGAATTTATTTTTGAATTGTCCATGCCTGAATGAACTGGTATTCCCACTCAGAGTTCGCCTTACCCTTGGTCAACGTTCCCATTTTTTTAAACCAAACCATTTCTATTTTGTGTTTCCTTTTAGGATACGAGAGAGATGAAGCAATGGATGAGGTGATTCTTTGTTTTCTGTCAACTTTCTGCCCAAAGGAAAAAATAGAAATTTTATTCAATTTTAGCCAATTTATCTCTAAAGCCATTCATGATCAATTTCTGAAATTTGGGGTTCAAAAAGCTTTTAAGTATTAGTATCCTCTATTTTATATATTTTTATATTAGATAGGCTCCAAATAAAATTGTAGAGGTACGATCTACAATGAAATTAGTGGTTTGTGATTCATTGGAATTCATTAGTTAGAAAGAATTCTGAAGAATTTTCTTTTACTCATTTTGTAGAGAAAATTTTTCATATATGTTACAATTTATTAATCAGTGATATTCCTCCTAGAATTTCACTAGAAATCAAAATGATTATGGAGTTGGATGAAGAAGCAAAGCTTGGTGATTGGTATTTGTACAAATATTTTACAGACATTAGGTTATATGGAAGTGAACTTCCACCCTATCAATTGACAAATTTTCTTCCCACTTGTATATTTTCTCTTGAATTCATTACATAAAGCCTTAATGTAGATCAAGTACATTTTTTACCAAGAAGGAAAAAAACATTGTTTAAGTTAAAAGCACAAGTAGGGCCACTTGCGGTAAATTTTAGGTTAGTAGATAAATAGGTGGAGCAATTGTTAGTGCCAATGAAATTTAGACTGGGAGTGGTTTTTTCATATGACCCCTTAGGTAAAATATTAGCCATTAGATTTCACCAGAAATCTCCACCATAATTCCATTTATCTAAACTAGAAATGAAATTTTTTTCCAATAAGGAAACTTGAGAAGGAAACCCAGTACAAGATCGTGTAGAGGAGAAAACAATGCAGCATTTAATGTGACCTAAGATATTAGCTATGCCTCAAATGAAAGAAAATGAACTCAAAAGAATAGTTCAAAGTGTATCAGAGTGAGAAGTAGATAAAATCAAAGTATGTAAGAGGTAGAAAACAAATAACTTGGAAGGAAGAATGTTAGAAAATGTGTGTTTTGATAGTCCTCCACCAACTATGGTCCTTTCAAGTGAGCCTATTTTCAAAATGTAGGAAATAGATCTAATGGCAGAAAAATCTTCTCCATGTTCTTATTCTTACCAAAAACTATTTTTTAGTTTTTTGGAAATGAAGAAAGAGAATGGGGCTTTGAAGAAAATAGTGTATACTCAGTTCTAGAAGTAAACCTCTTCCACAAAGAATAGGTTGTTTTCAACTCTTCACATTGGAGAAGGTGAATTAAGCTAGTGTTTCTTGAACCAAAGATTTATGGGCCTAAATTTGTTGGAGACTACAACTTTTTTTTCTTTATTTCAATATTAAACAAATCCATCTTTTAGATGATATTGATTTTCACAAACAAACTAGTGATATGATCTATTCTATTCTCCCTTTATCTTCCTTCACTATATCAAAACTGCATAATTATTTAAATAATACTCTTGCAGAGCATAGAATGGAAAATATCTCCTCCTTGGCCAAGGATATTAAGATTAAATCACTAGAATATATTTTGATTAAATTAGGTTTGGATCCTAAAGATGATGATGTAGCTCAAGATATTATTAAAAAGAAGAATCAAGATATCCAAACAGCCAAAAACGGTTAAAATTTCCTACAAGAGAGCATGCACAAATAAATGAAATAAGGGAATTGGAAAAATACAAGGAATCTTTATTATTCTTTATAGTATTGAAAAAAACATGGAAATATAAATTATGGAAGAAAAAATGGAGGAGTTATTAAAGGATAAAGAACAAAGTGGAAGTACAATAATTCCAATAGTAGAGATAGTTTCTACAAGAGATGATACCACAAAAAAAAATGTTAGAAGCACTATCTTCTCTCACCCTAAAGAATGTAGAGATTGGCAGATTGAAAGAAAAGTTTCGTAGAGTAGAACAAAATAAAATCAAGTCAAATAATTCTTTAGTGGCCAAGATACAAAAAAAACGTTTAACTTGCAGAAACAACTAGAGCATTATTTCATAATTTCCAATAGTGTTCAATATTTGACATAGGAAAAGGAGAAAATTTGGATGGAGGTTATGTCATTTGTATATGATTTATGCCCTAATATTGAAATAATTGTGGAGAAGGATAAGTTAATGGAAAGAACAAGGGAAGCCATTGATGAGATTAAAGTTAACCTAGGAAAAAAAAACCAATTAGCAATTGAAATAATTAAAGCTTTGAACATAAAGTCAATAAAAAAAATGGAAGACTTAGGAATTAAAGAGATAACTAATGTAATCATACACTTGAGGAAAGTTCTTAGAAAGAAAATTCTTATGTTGAAGACAAACGATATGTGTGACAAATTGTAGGTACAAAATAATAAATTCTACAAAAAAAATTATATTCTACAATAGGAAGGTATTCCCTCTTTCAAGAATGAACAACATAAAATTATAATACAGGAGCATATTCAAATAATATTGGACATGGAAGAATTAGACAGGTGAAAGTTTGGTGGAATAAATGGGGAATTAAGTGTTCAAAATCTACTTTAGATGTTAGTTGATGATCTGTTTATTTTCTATGAACTCAAGCATTTATTCATAGTAAAACATTATTTTGAAATGTATAATGAAGTAGATGAATCATACATGAAAATGATTGATCTAGGTTATCCAATAGATAAAGAAAGGGAATAGTTAGTTAAACTGATTAGATAAGCTTAGATTTTTATTGCACTATATCAACAAGAGATGGAAGCAGTTCTTGATTTTGAGAAGTAGAAGTAGAAAAGATCAAGATGCAATGAACCTAAATGTAGATATCAAGGGTAGATTTAGATATAATAGGAGGGTAAGTGCATGGAGTTGGGTTACACTTTTGAGCAAAACTAGCTTGTGTTTTGGTGAAAAAAGGATACTTGATCTAGCAAGTTTAAGCACTGAATCGAGCTATTTAGGCACTTAACAATAACTCGATAGTGCCTTTAAACAAACCCTCTATTGATCCATTTTATAACCCAAGTTAGAGGAATGGTTGGGAGTTGTGGCTAAATTGAGAATTATTTCTTATTAAAAACTCTAGCTGCAACCTAAGAATTTCATGTTACTCAGGCTATTAGAAAAAAAGGATTTTGACAAAAGATTTGTAAGTTTAACTGAGATGGAGGAACTCATTCTTGCTATCAACCCTGCCAATGACCCTAAGTCTCAAGAAAGGTAGGTTTCCTATCAATTTTGTCTCTTGTATTTAATTTTTTTTGCAAAATAAAATAAATTAATTTGAAAAAAAAAACTTGCGATAAAAAACCAAAAAAAAAAATATCACGAAAACCACAAAACAATGACTAGGAAAACCCTATAAAACCACCCAAAAAACTATAATTTAGGTTTTATTTTATTTTTTAATTTCATTTTATAAGTTGTCAGTAATTGTAACATGTTTATTATAAATATTTCCAGTGGTAAAAATCTATTTTTTAATTATTTTAGGGTTTAAATCTTTTTTAGGAATTTAGTGAATATATATATATATATATTTATATATTATATATATATATATATATATAAAAATGAATTTTTGTTATTAAAAATGCATTTTAAATTTCGAACAAATTTGACATGAAATATCCCCCAAAAAAATTCAAAATAGAAAACAATCAAACTATTATTGGATGGTGTTGTCATTCATGCCAACCCATGGAGTTGACTAGGTTTAACTTTGAATAAAAATACCATCCATTGATTTTAAATGGTTAATGAATGCTTCTTGAGTAATTGTGTTATTACATCAAGATGGAAGTTATACTATTGGATGGTTGAAACCCAAGTCCTAGGTTTTGGATTCCCTAGAATGAGGATGTACCTCGACCTTGTCAAGGGTTTATGCAGGGTCAAATCATCGATTTTTTTCTGATATCAATGTCATTAAATTCTCCTCGAAGATATGTTTCTGTTGATAAGTGGTACACCACATGGTTCCTTTTGGTTTGAGAGAAAATTGAATGCACGATTTTGTGGGCTAAAACCCCAAGGAGTAGAGACATGACACCCTATTCACCAACTATTTTCAATATATGATAGGGATTCTCACCATAATATTACCACATAGAAGTTGAATAAATTCAAGATCCAAAGGTAGTAAACCAATCATTGGCTTCACATTCGGGTAGGATCATATGCACTGAGCAAATCATTGACTTCAAATTTTAGAACAGATTAAGGAAAATAACGTTATAAATAATAATAATAATAAAATTAATTGAATAAATAGTTATCACTATTGAAAATTAGTCTTAGAGTCACTAACGTTAAATATAATGGGTTTCCTACATATTAAAATATACAATGGGTTTACTAAACACTAACAATGGGTTTAACACATAATTCTAAAGCACCTTATTCATGGTTTTAATTTAAATAAGACTAATATTTGATTTCTATCCAATAAATTACTCCAAGGTCTATATTTTATGAAGCCCCTCTTAACTTAAAACAAAATATATATAACATCATTTAATATGCTCATCTAAGGAAAGATAATGAACTCAATGATTATTATTTCAAAATTGATATCCGAAATATATTCAACCCCGTAAGGAGGAAGTGATTATCGAATACTATAAGTGGCATAATTCAGTGGTTTGACTTGTTTAGAATTTCCCATCTTCTGTTTGGGATACGTCACTTCATTCTCGAAAGAATGGTTTTGTCCTCAATGCATGATCTCTAAGTATATTCACTGCACTACGAATTATTTTTTATGAAAGATACTTTGCGGCATAAACATTCCTTTGAATGCTAATTTTCTGGGAAAGAGATCAATGGAAAAGCTACTTTTTGTTGGTTTCGAATGGAGCATTGTTTGGCATCCAAGGCATTCAACCCTTTATTTGAATGAAGTCTTTCCTATGCACTAGAATAAGCCTTCACTAATTAATTCTTCAAAATTAAGCATTGGCTCCTTTCAAGTATTTCTATGAATTTTAGTATAGTCAATAGCACGTCTACTAAGGAAGAATTTTATGTATGGCATAAGGACGTATGTACATTTCTCGCATTGACTTCAATCAATAAAAAAATTTGATACATGTTTGAAGTGTAAAATAATTGATCTAAAACATACATTTTCGGCACATTCCATTATCTTTGTAGTATTACTGTAAATTTGACATATTATTCTTGTTCAGTGAATCATAAGAGTAATCCCTATTGCTTCAAGAATTGGCACTTAAAGGAAAGAAATTTTTGTTGGATTTCCTCAGCAAACTACACCATCACTACAAGACATGTATTCGAAGCATAAGAGGAAGATCAAATTGTCCAAAAATATGAAGGTGAAGGTTCTTTTCTCGAGGGTGGATCTCCATAGACTTTGCTAGCAACGAATATCTAGACATTTGAGGAGTGGTCCTTGATTTCATTTATGGTAGCAAGATAGTAATAGTAGTAAATTAACAACTGATGCTAGTGCCATAAAACTAAACGTTGACACACTACAACAATTATCTCATTGTGAGGTTGTATTAGGGTTTGACACATTTGATATTGAAGGATTGATGATGTTGTATAGTGACCGTAATATATAGCCTTGATATAAACAACAAACCTTAATGGTTGATACAATATTGATGAACTATTACACTGAGTGACTTATTGAACCAACATTTTGCACATTGAAACTTGATGATACCTGCAACTTTGCAATTTGAAAGGTACAAACAATGTAAGAAGTACTCTTGAAGTTGTAATCATACACAATAATCTTGTACAGTGACAAGTTTCCTCTTGAATTAATAAAGAACAATGTGGTGTAGTCTATCTAAGATGTATTCAAATGACAATATAAAGTAATGTCTGTGGACAATGGCATTTGTTGTACTTGAAATAAATGTGAGAGTTCCTACTTCATAATATTTCTTGTGCATATAGGAAAACCATTGATTGCACGCTTACAAAGAAATGTAATCTTGCAGTGTAAAGGTGAATATGAATAATATAACAGAGACTTTTAACTGTCACACATTGAGCTATGACTTGATAGTTTTTTAACAATAAAATAGTGAGATTTTTCATATGACAATGATTCTACTCTATGATACATATGATTAATTGAAAACAACAGATGAAAGTTTTGATGTGGTAGTATATTTATGAGCCTATGAATATTACTAATTCATGACGAGTGCAATGAAAGTTTTAGTTTCAGCAGTTCTCAGTGATGTGTTGTTGACTGTGACATGCAATGATCAATGATGAGTTGTGTTCATTGATATTCAGTGAGTTGACTTGGCACTGGTTAGTTGAGCAGGTTTGTGTAGTAGGACTTGACAGGATATACATATCATGTAGAGAATTATTATCTTCATTACAACCTTCTTACATTGATTTAGAGTATAGGGGGATCCAGTGAAACATAGGATTCTGGCTCGTCAAGGCGGGTGATTGGGATCACCTTAAGGTTGTGGCCAAAGAACACTTCAAAGTGGCAAGGTAGTGCTAGGGAACATTGCATCTTGGACAAGAAATTGTGGGATCCATTCAGTTTTGGTTAATAAACTAACAGGGTAACGAAGCATCCTCTTTGACAATAGTTGGTGAAAGAGTGTTGGGGAACTCATCAGGTTGTAGCCTGATCTACAAGGTAGTAGGCAATCTTATTGTTATAATAGGATATTAGGGTCTAGTAGCGTCCTATAGGTTGTAGCCTGTGAATTAGGGGGTTGATGCATCCCTTATTTGTAGCTGAAATATAGATGTAATCAATTTTCCTTTAATAGGGAGAAGACAATTACTAAAGATGCATTCTGTGGTTTTTGATTTGGAGGGGGTTTTCCACCTAATTTTTGTTTCTTATGTTTCATCTTTATCCATTGATTGTATGGTGTTGTCTATTGTTTATTATTATTTATGAGCATCTAAAGAAGAACAATAATACTAGTTCAAGATTAACTAATGCTCTGAAAAATATTAAAAAGTGGTAATTGCAAAAGAAATTTTAATTCACCCCCCCTCTCAGTATTTCTAACAATTGGTATGAGATCTTCATTCCTTCAATACAACTTAACTGCTGGAAGGCGTTTTTCAAAGTGTATACATGGGAAGTTCAAAGAAGCATGTTGCAAAGATTTCAAGGGAAGGTACAAGTACAAAAAAATATGAAGAAAGTGAGTATTGTGTACCAACCCCTGATTATGATAGATATAATTATTGGATAGGGGAATCTATGATGGAAGTACATTTGCATGCACATGGAGTATGGGAATCAATTATTTCTAGAGACACATCCATTGATGAAGCTAAAAGGTAGAATTCAAATGCCATGGATGTAATTTTGAATGTTTTGCCAAATTCTGTGAAAACAAAAGTTGGTGAATGTTCAACAACTAAAGCGCATTGGGGAAATCTTCATAATATCTATTCAACAAAGTATTTAAGTTAAGATTTTTTTGAAAATTTGGATCCTTCTGATTATGGTGAAGAAATTGGAGAAATGAGTAAGACAAAGTTTCAAAATCAGGTGATCGAGGTCATAAAGGAACTTAAAAGTCAAAAGGAAAAGGTAGTACTTTTGGAAGAAGAATTGAAGAAAACAAAAGAACTCCTCAAGGAAAATTAATAGTCCAAGAAGATGATTAGTAGTATTAGAACTCAATTGGAAGAAGTCAAGATTACGGAGACACAATAACTCAAGAGAGAAATCCAACAAAAGCAACAATAACTCGACACAACCTTTGCAGAGATTAGAAGGCTCAAGCAACAGATGTAGGAAGTAGAAATTGAAAGGAAGGAATCTGCTCAAAGATACATATCCATAGTTTACCAAAAGAAAAATGAATTGGAAACTTATTTAGTTGAACTAAGAAGGCTTAGGATTAAAAATCAGGACTAGAAGGAACATATACAGGTTCTCAACAGAGAAGTAAAGAAGACCACTCTTCTCAAGCTACAGGTTGAGGAGGTAGAGAAAGGAAGGGAGATATTGAAAAGATGGTTTCAAGAAGATCTTTACCAAAGGGAAGAAGAACTTGATGCAATTATTAATGAGATCAACAAGATCAAAGAAAAGGACCATTTATAGGTAATGAACAAGACTTATAAAGAATTGGCAAAAAGAACATGTAAGTCCCTAATTCATGAAGGTACAAGTTCCACACATTCGCACAGTGAGATTGAGAATATGATTGAACCAAAGACGAATGTTGTATCTCTCAATAATGATGAAAAAGCAATGAAGGACAAAGGATGACAATATACTACAACACTGCCTTTAAAGAAGAATGTAAAAGCTTCCAGCTATGTGTGTTTATTTAATGGTTATTTTTTCCATGCGCTAACTTTGAACATATGGCAAGGGATTATAAAGTCGTTGACATGTACAACTATTAAGGACCACTTACTTCGAACGAATTATTTAGGTACGCACATGCATTTAATTCCGATTGATTTCTATGGGGTGACTATGGACATATGGCTAGGGATTGTGAAGTTTCTACCAGGTACAACTATTATTTGCAAAACACTAGAAGCAAGTTTGTAGGTTCACAAGACAAATACCTAATGAAATCTTTTATGGGTGACATTCAATTCTTCAAATGTCATAACTGTGGACACATATGTCATCACTACAGATACAAGATGGAATCCACCATGTATACAAAGCTTGATGATGAAAATAATAAGGTTTGGAAAAGAAAGCAAGTACATGATGAACAAGTACAAGATAAGCAAGAAGAGAAGGCAAGAAGGTCTCAATAGTTATACTTTTAGGATTTGTAACAAGTCGTAAGGAGTAAACAATTGCTTCGGTTAATGACTCGAGTCAAGATAGTCTATTATATGATACACTATTTTTAATAATAGAGCTTGTCGACTCTTTGAATTTTGAAGAGGGAGATTTTGTGCAACAGTATATGGCACAAGTCTACGATTAGTAGACAAATATTTTGCACAAGATGGTAGTTTCAAAACAGGTTCAGGAGGAGCAGAATAGTTGAAGGATTAGAAGTGCACAAAGGAAGGATTCTTTTCAGGACACAGGTCCACAGGGATCATCATTGAAACCTATTACAGAAGGATTAGCGTGAGGGGGAGCATAGGCAAATAACAAGTCCACATGAAGTAAGAAAATTATTAGGGGGAGTAACCCTTTTCCATTGTTGTCAAAGGGGGAGAGAAAAACCTAAGAAGGATATTGAAATCTTAAGAAGGAGGTGAAGGATGATGTCAGGGAGAGTTGTACTCGCCATAGGAGTACGTGTGTTTCCATCAGTGACAAATGGGGAGATTGTTGGATGACATTTTCATTGATGTCAACCCATGTAGTTTACTGGGCTTGACTTTGATTCAAAAGACCAATCATTGATGTCAAATGGTTAATGAATGATTTGTAATAATTATCTGATTACATCAAGATGGAAGTTATACTATTCGATGGTTGAAAAACGAAGTCCTAGGGTTTGGGTTCCATAAACTGAGGATGTACCCTGATGTTTTTGATGGTTTTTGAAGAGTCAAACCATTGATTTTGTGTTGAATATCTAGGTCATTAGATTCTCCTCGAAGATATGATTGTGTGGATATGTGATACATCATGTGGTTCCTTTCGTTTGAGAGAAATTTGAGTTTAAAGTTTAATGCCCAGTTTTGTGGGCTAAAGCACCATAGGGTAGAGATGTCACACCTTATTCAGTAATGATTTTCAATATATGACAAGGATTCTCACAACAATCTCACCATGTATAATTTGAATAACTTCAAGATCCAAAAGTAGTAAACCAAGCATTGGCTTCACACTCGGGTAGGACCATATGCACTATGCCAATCATTGACTTCAAATTTTAATGGAGCTTAAGGAAAAGAACATTATAAATAATAATAATAATAATAATAAAGGTAGTTGAATAAATAGTTACGCCTATGGAAAAGTAATCTTAGAGTCACTAACATTAAATATAATGGGTTTCCTAGACCTTAAAATATACAATGGGTTTCCTAAACATTAACAATGGGTTTCTAACCCTTAATTCTAAAACAACTTATTCATGGTTTTAATAAAACTAAAACTAATATTTAATTTCTCTCTAAGAAATTACAACAATGCCTATATTTTATGAAGCAATTCTTTCCTTAAGAAAAAATATATATACTTTCATTCAATATGTTACTCTAAGGAAATATAATGAACTTAATGATTATTCTTTTGAAATTGATATCTGAAATACTTTCGATCGCCTTAGGAGGAAGTGATTATTGAAGACTATGCAAGTGGCATAATTCAGTGGTTTTACTTGTTCAAAATTTTGCTTCTTATGTTTTTGGATACATTGCTTCATTCTCAAAAGAAGGGTTTGGTTCTCAATGCATTATCTCTGAGTATATTCATTGCACTATCAATTTTTTTTTTATGAAAGATACTCTGCAGCATAAAGATTATTTTTAATGCTAGCTTTCTAGGCAAAAGATCGGTGAAAAAACTATTTTTTGTTGGTTGGGAACGAAGAATTATTTCGCATCCAAGGTATTCAACCCTCTACTCAAATGCAGCCTTTCCTCTAAATTGGAATAAGCCTTCGTTCATCAATTTTTCAAAACTAAGCATTGGCTCCTTTCAAGTATTTCTATGAATTTTAGTACACTCAATAGGACGTATACTAAGGAACCATTTTATGCGTGGCATAATTATCAAGCTACATTGTTTGCATTGACTTGAATCAGTCTAATTTTGTTATAAATGTTTTGATTCGTAAACTGTTGTGGATATTCCACTGGACAGTTCATCACAACAGATTTGATAATATTATATTTAAAAAATGAGATTCTACACTATTACAATTTCATTTAATTTCTATATATGTAGGTCTTACTGTAATTAGTGGATGCATGTAAAAGTAAATGATGAAAAAAAAAGGGAACTAAGGCATAGACAAATAATACAAAATATATGCTATCTGGGAAACCCTTTTGGGAGAAAACCCAACTAGAAGGTGAGGTCGCTTCGCTCTCTTTCTCTCTCTAGAAATATGGCTATAGGTACAAAGAAGTAATGCTTATGACCCATGGGCTGGTAAAATGCATAGATCATCTTTGTGTCCTCTACCTCCTATCTCTCCTTGCTATCTTTCTCATCTATGGAATATATTCTCTCGAAAGAATGGAATTCCTCTTCCTCCTAGTCACCCGATTATAACACAACCTGATAGCCTACTAGTGGTTAAGTTTGACTACATCAACTCTTATCTAGAGTTAAAAAATAGACCCTTCTATAGTATTCTATATCAAAAACACATGTCTAGCCCCTTTTCCATGAATAATGGGGGCTGACGTGGCATCCTTCCAAACTATAAGTGTGAAAACAGGAAGGTCAACTTCTAGCTGGCATAATGTTTTCACACAGACTCCCATTGATGTGATTCTTGCATTTTTGGAAATATTTTTGCGTGAAGAATAACATGAATTAGTGTGGTGCTCAAGAAACAAATTTTTACCCCCAAAAAATGTTGTTTGGTGCCTTAAAATTCTCCTAGAAGGTTTTACACTCTGTTTTTCCAAACTAGGTGCCACTAGTAAAATAGTCCCATGAGTTGATTCCTCCAATTTTTTTTACTCCAAATGTAGCGAGATGGATGAAAAAATATATAATGATCCAATTCAGATCACACCTCTCCATTTTTGGATGCTTTTGGTCCCCAAAATCTTTTACTTGATGAGGTGAGGAAATGTTTCCTCCACCTTCTCTCTGGTGTACCATTTACCTTTGCCTGGAAGTTGTGCCTTCAACCCAATCTACCAAAGGTCATGTTGTCTCTATATTGTAGTTTTAGACCTCTTCTACAAAACTGTATCTTTTGTCAACTCTTCGTCAGAAATTAGTGCTAAATCCTCCATAGAAGGTAGGACATGTTCCTCTTCCTGATCTAGCATGGAAGGCCCATATAGTTTCAAATTCTCTACATTTATAACTGAATAAATCCACATATATGGTGGTAAACTGAGTTGATAGGTGTTGTCACACACCTTTTCCAGTATCTCAAAGGGACCATATCTTAGAGCCTTGATTTTCTTACCAATCCCCTACAACCTCTCCTTGTTCAACTGTAGCCATACTCTATCTCCCACCTTGAATTATTTCAATATTTTGTATTGATCATGTCTGGCCTTATACTTCTCCTGTGACTTTTGTAGTGTTTCTTGTACCTATATATGGATCTGCTTGATCTTCTCTATAATTATTTTAGCCCTCCAAGTATCTCATGTAAGGTCTTCCTTCAATTCTCCTCACTACCCATATGCAATATCCAAAGGTGAAAATGGAAAATATCCAAAAAATGTTTCAAATTAGGACTTTTCTGTAGAAGTGTGGACAACTTTGTCATAAGAATGTTGTATATATGCCATATTTTCCTCCCAGATCTTTAGACGCTTCTGGTTGTAACCCCTCAGAAGTTGCACCAAAGTCTTGTTGACTACTTTTGTCTACCCATCTGTCTGTGGATGAAATGTTGTAGATATATTCAGCTTCGCGTCCATCTTCTCCCACAGTGTAGTCTAGAATGGAGTGGGAAATCCTGTATCCTTGTCTAAAATGAAACTCCTTGGTATCCCAGAGTGTACAAAACCTATCCAAAGAACAAGTTTTATGCTTCTTGTCCACTCATGGTATTTTTATAGGGCATCAGAACACACATCTTGCTAAACCTATCAACTACCACTTACAGGTAGTCATTTACCTTCCTAGCTGTCAGTAAACCTTCCACAAATGCCTTGTAAGTTCTTTCCCAAGGACAACTAGGTACATCTAAGGGATGATACTGACCCTATTTCCTATTTCTAGGCTTGCTAGCACAACAAAGCATGCATCCTCTTATGAACCTGGCTACTTGCTCTTACATCTTGGGCTAATACACATACCTCTGCAAGTTAACCATGGTCATCCCTACACCAAAGTGCCCTACAACCATGGAGGTGTGAGCCTCTCTAAGTAATTGCAAACGATCACCTTTAGGAACACATATCTTATCGAGACTATAGAGTAACCCATCCCAGAGATGGTAGTCAACAGTGTTGTCACCATCATGGACATGACTCTAACTTTGTAACTACTAATACACCTCCTTGAACTACTCATCTTCTAAATATGCTTCTATTTATACATCATTGGTGAGTGGATCCATGTGCATAATAGTTCCCAAAGATGTAATATTTGATGTCTGTGGCCTTGAAAGAATATTGGCGACTTGTTTGTGTTGCCTTTCTTATACTTGATGACCAAATGAAACTACTGTAAGAACCCCATCCACTTGTAATGCCTGGTCTATTGTATATTATTTTGGGCCTACAAGTACTATAATGACTGGTGATTTGTGTGGATTATTGCCTCCTCTCCCATCATATGGTGCTTCCACTTCTTCACAACTTGCACCATGGCATAAAGCTCCTCATCATAGGTAGGTTAGTTAAGAACTACCCATGTAATACATCAGAATGGTAGGGGATGGGCCTTCCTCCTTGTGTCAAGATAGCTCCCATAGCATACCCACTCGCATATGTCTCCACTTCAAAGGGTCGCTGCAAGTTTGGTAATGCCAAAACCGGTGCTTCACTAGTCTTCTTCTTTAACTCATCAAAATCCTTCTGTTACCCTTTCCCCTCTAGAAACTCTTGCCACTTGTTGTTATGGCATGGGGCGGTGCTGCTACTACTGAAAATGAGGCTATGAATTTCCTTAGGTACTGTGTTGCTCCAACAAAACTCCTAACCTCAGTAACATTAGTAGGCACAGACCATTTCATGATGGCCTCCATCTTGGAAGTATCTATCCTCAACTCTCCTCTACCAATCACATATCCCAAATACAACAAGGACTGTTGTGCAAACTTGAACTTCTTAAGATTTTCTAGTAGCTTGTGCTTCTTCAATATTTCTAGTACGTGTGTCAAATGTGAATATGCTCCTCCTAGGTAGCACTATATACCAGTATATCATCCAAATAGACAATAGCAAATGAAACACTATAATAGGGCACAATACATCATTCATTAATCTCATAAATGTAGCTGGTGCATAACATAGGCCAAATGACATAACAAACTACTCATACAAACCTTTCCTAGTTTTTAAGGTGGTCTTCTATGTATCCTCTTCTTTGACTCGAACCTAGTGAGATCTAGAATTCAAATCCATCTTGGGGAAATACTTTGCTTGCTGCAAATGATATAGCATATCTTCTATCTTGGGCAATGGGTATATGTTCTTTAGTGTGATTTTATTCAACACCTTGTAATCTATACACATTCACCAAGTCCCATCCTTCTTCAGCACAATGATGATGGGTGACCCACATGGTGATCTACTCAATAAAATGAAACAATGTTTTAGCAGCTGCTGCAACTCTTTCTTCACCTCATTTGCTTCTATAACGGACTGCATGTACAATCCAATATTTGGCAATGGGGATTCTAGCAATAGATGGATCTCATGCTCCACTTTTGTCTTAGGGGTAGCCTTTTAGGCTCTCTAAACACATCCTTGTATGCCTATAACAACTCCTCCAATTGATGTCCTTGCTTCTTAGGACACCCCTGTAGGGATGCATTGCCTCTTATTGACTCCTCTATAGTCTAACCTTCTCTTAAAAACAATAAAACATACTTCTTTCTAGACTTGATCAATTTCTTGGCCTGGTGATCCATGTGGATATTGGTGGCCACCTACCAAATCCACTTGGACCCCCACCATTGTTTCTTTCAGCTTTTTAATTTCCTAAATTATAGCACAGTTTACTATTTTTAGCAGTTTTTTAGGTCCTAAACTTCTGGAGCCGTTTTGAGGCCCTAAATGACGTTTTTTGCGAAATTTGGGGGCAGCATGGGTCCATGGACTAATGTTTCCCTTCCAAAAGTGGTAGTGCTCGGACATATCTTTCTAAAGAGCTATTGTACATGTCAAACAGAGATCGTATGCCAAAGTTACGACCCTGGGAAGTTGATGTACCAATTTACCCAAACGGGGCCCACAGTTTGGTGTTTCATCTTCTAGGGTTAGGTTTTGGAATGTTAAGGGTTTTCAATTGTTTCTCAACAATAAATAGGCCTTCGAGCCTCATTGTAACACAGTTCAGAGGCATGTAGCCACCACATATCTTCTCAAAGATAAGCTACCATTGCCCTAGCTGGTTTATTTCCATTACTGTTTGTAAGCATATTTCAATTTTTTACATTAATGAAATGAAGTATTATTTCTTCTGCATATATGTGTTTATAGTTATCTCTGTAATTTGTTGCATTCCTGTTTAAGTCTGAATCAGTGGTATTAGAGCCGTTTGTTTTTTTTCTCTGTTTTTCTTTGCATGTCCCCAACGATGTCAGGATATAAGGAGTTAGGGCTTGAACTAGTCGAACCTTTGCAAGACTACCCTCGCAAATCTCGATGACCTCCCATGGTGGATGAGAAGAAAGACAAGGGGGCATGAGATCCTATCAAAATATTGCTCGAGGAAGCCCTCAAATGACAACGGAATGCGATGATGGACAGCTTTGCCCAGATCCTTCAGCGGCTACCCAGAAGCGATGCATCGACTTCCAGTAGCTACTCTAGAAACACCATGCCCTTTAAGGTACAAGTTAATTTTTAAATACCCATATTCGAGGGTCATATAAACGCAGATGCTGTAGATAAATGGTTAAATCTTCTAGAGGGTTATTTTTCTATTCATGAATTTTCGAGTCGGGAAAAGATTGTTTTCGCTCTTCTCAGAGCAACCTCCGACGTCAAGGACTGATGGGAAACCTACTGCGAGCATAAGGATGAAAGTACCGACTCACTATTTTCAGCCACACCCACCTGGAATTCATTCCAGGATGCCATCAAGGAGCAGTACTACCCTATCGGAAGCTATGAGGATGAATACATAAAGTGGACCATGCACCGGCAGGGAAGGGACCAAGACATGCTGGAGTTCACCAATATTTTCCATACCCTTCGCACAAAGTTGGGTATCAAGGATACAGAGTAGCATTTGATACTCAAATACCATGGCTTCTTGCACAAGTACATCCAGGAAGAAATAGAATTACTGAACATCTCCTCGCTCGCACAACATGCCGATATATCGTCAAGGTCGAGCAGAAGTTTAAACAAAAGAAGCGAGACTTTGGATCTGCGAATCGAAAGCAAGGGAAAGGTGCCCCTAAAACATAGAACAAAGAACAAAGCCAAGGCAGGGTAGCCCAAGAAAACTAGCCAAAGCTATAAGCGAAGAGCAGCATCGTGAAGCCGAAAAAGGACACGGGTAAATGGTGTGAGTTCCATAAGAGCTCCACCCACAACACAAGTCAATGTCGGGCCAAGCAGTCACTGGTGGTTGAGCTAAAGGTTTCAAAATCATATTCATGTTTTGACTTTAAGTCAGAACTCAATAAGGGAAATGACAAAGGGAAGCAGATCATTGATGTGGATCCCAACACCATTGTTTCTACTGCCAAGATCCAAAAAAATGAACCCGAAGATCTAGAGGAGGAGGAGCATCTCTTCCACTCCTAGATGTGGATAAAGGGCTCCCCTCTACAGTTCATTATCGATAGCGGGAGCCAAAAGAACCTCATTTTGGAAGAGGTCGTGAAGCGGTTGGGCTTACCAACCACAACACATCCACAACCGTACACAATCGGGTGGCTTCACCAAGGACGAGATCTTCACGTGAGCCAGCAATGTCACCTTCCATACAACATCAAGCCCTTCACGGATGAGGTAGTATGTGACATTGCTCCCCTTGAGGTTTGTGATGTATTATTAGGACAACCATACTTGTGGAAGCGACATGCTATGTATGAATGAAGGCCCCATGCTGTTATTATTACATTGGGAAATAAGTTGTACAGGATACCAGAGGTAGCACTGCCTACTGCCATCTCTTTGGTTACTGCAAAACAATGCAGTAAGCTCATTTCCAAAACCAGTAAATTTGTTTTCCTGATGATACGCCCTCAAGGAAAGAAGAAGACAGTGGCCACGACCTCTAGACAGGGTCTCTCCACACGAAAACTAAAGATGGACAAGGTTGTGGAGGAGTATGAGGATATCTTCGCCTCCCCCGCAGGGGTTCTTCTGCACTGTCAGGTCAAGCAGTCCATCGATTTGATCCCACATGCACCACTACCCAATGGACCAATTTATCGGCACTCCGTTCTAGAGAACAATGAAATCAAGAGGCAGATTCAGGAATTATTGTAGAAAGGTCACATCCATCCGAGTTCATCCCCTTGTGGGAGTCTGATCATGTTGATACAGAAGAAGGATGGTACTTGGAGACTCTGTATCGACTATCGGGTGCTGAATAAGATCAATTTCTGTAATAGGTACTCGATCCCACAGATTGATGACCTCCTGGACCAACTAAAGGGGGAGAAACATTTCAGCAAGATTGATCTGAAGTCAGGATATCACCAGGTACCAATCGAACCCTCTGATGTGTGGAAGGTTGCCTTCAAAGCCAAGGAGGGCCTTTTTGAATGGTTGGTTATGCCTTTCGGATTGACGAATGCTCCTGCAACCTTCATGAGGCTAATGGATGACATCTTCCGGTCATTCACCAACTCATTTGTAGTGGTATACTTGGATGACATTCTCATCTTTAGCCAGAGTTGGGAAGAGCACCTCCACCACATCCGACAGGCTCTCCAAACACTAAGGTAGCACAAGCTATGTGCCAATTTGGAGAAATGCACTTTTGGCATGACCCAGGTTCAGTATTTGGGATACACCTATTGATGCATAGGGGGTGCATGGGGATCCAGCCAAATCCAAGTCATTCAGGATTGGCCATCTCCAACCACTCTAATAGAGCTCCACAACTTTCTAGGTCTTGCCAACTTCTACCGCAGGTTCGTGTTGGGGTTTTCTCATATCACTTGGCCCTTGAGACAAGTCACCAAGGGAGGAGTGAAAGAAAAAATATTTTGGTCTAAATCTCAACATAAGGAATTCATAGAGTTGAAAGATCGCCTCTGGAACGTAGCAGTGCTTGCGTTACCAAATTTACAACAACCATTTGAGGTCGAGACAGATGCCTCTGACTATGCTATTGGGGCAATCCTTACTCAACATGGGCATCCAGTGGCATATCACAGTGAAACACTTTCAGACACAGTCCGGAAGTATTCCACTTATGATAAAGAGATGTATTCCATTGTGCAGGCCTGTCGACAATGGAAGCATTACATTTTGGTGAAGGAAACAGTCATCCACACAGACCATCGACCCCTATAGTTCATACATACCCAAGGGAAATTGTAGAATGATTGCCACCAGAAGTGGTCCATATATCTGCAACAGTTCCATTTGAATATCAAGTATAATAAGGGTAGCACCAATAATGTTGCAAATTGCCTCAGTCGACCACCGATCATGGCGTTAACCGCTGTGCTCAACTCTTGTGGGAACGAGACTTCTGATTGGCCATGTCTCTACAAAAGCGACCCAGAATTCGGCAACACATACCAGACACTCTTAGAGGGTCAGCATGTTCTAGATTTTCACCTCCAGGATGCCCTATTATGCCACCTGGGTCACCTTTGTGTTCCTTCAATCGAGTCGTGCTGTTGGACATTTCGGGGTCAAGAAAAAAGTGGCAATACTACAGAAGTATTTTTATTGGCTGAATCTTCGATAGTATGTCAGGAAGTACATCAGATCATGCACTACCTATGCCATTGCCAAACCGACCATCAAGAAGCAAGGCCTCTATACCCCGCTGCCTACCCCTAGTCGACCTTGGGAATCCATCTCCATGGATTACATGTCAGGCCTTCCTTCCACTAAGCATGGAAATGACTGTGTTTTTGTGGTCATCGATAGGTTCTCAAAAATGGCCATTATGGTTGCCTGCAAGAAGAATATCACAACAGAAGCCACTGCTAAACTCTTCTTTGAACGAGTGTTGGTACACTTTGGGATCCCATAGTTTATCATCTTAGATCAGGAAAACATGTTTCTCAGTACATTTTGGTCCAGTCTCTGGTCGATGCTCGACAACAAACACACTATGTCTATAGCCTTCCATCCTCAAACTGATGGCCAGAAAGAGGTTGTCAACAGGATGATCGTACACATTCTGTGCATGTACAACTCAAAGCATCCATGCACATGGGATGAGAGCCTCCCCTATGTTCAACATAGCTACAATTAGGCTCTCCATAGCTTGACTAGTCACAACCCTTTTTAGGTGGGCTTGGGATTCTAGCCACTATGTCCCATTGATGTGGCCATGCAATTTATAGCTACTCAACTAGATTCAGCTCATGTCCAGTATGAAATAGATAAGGAAAATAGCTTCAATGAGCACATCCAATATATTCGCCAACAGGTCCATAACATTCTAGAGAAATAAAATGCCAAGTACAAGCAGCGAGATGATCAACACCGGGTGCCACACAAGTTTCAGGTGGGCGACAAAGTCTGGTTGCATTTGCAAAAGGAACGCCTTACTGGCACCTATCAGAAACTCAGACCACTCCGATATGGTCTTTACACCATTACCAAGGCTGTGGGAGACAATGGATTTGAGCTCAGCATTCCCCCATTCCTTGGCCTGCACCCAGTGTTTAATGTGGACCAGCTTTGGCCATACTTTCCACCATTACTAGACACATCCGACATTGCAAAACAACTCACACCCACACAGTTAAATGCAAATTGCATGGAACAAGCTGTATCTGATCAGATCATGGACACACAGATCAAGCACACCCGCCAACAGAATATCCAATTGTATCGAGTTGTCAAAGTAGGCCAACTCCTTCATTAGGGCAAGTGGTTCACTAGGGACCAAGTTCAACAAAAGTTTCCTTGGAGGAACTCAATGCAATGGGGACCATTACTTCCTAAGCAGGGAGTCATGATCCATGTGGATATTGGTGGCCACCTACAGGTGTGAAAACAAGAAGGTCAACATCTGAGTGGAATAAATTTTGCATATGGACTCTGATTAACATGATTCTTGTGTTATTGGAAATATTTCTATTTGTAGAACAACATGAAAGGGCTTGGTGCTTAGGCAACAAATTTTTACCCCCAAAAAATGTCATTTGATGCCTCAAAATCCTCTAGGAAGGTTTTAGACCTTGTTTTGCCAAACTGGGTCCCACTAGCAAAAATGGTCGTGTGACCTCATCCCGCCACTTTTTTTCACTCAAAATGCATTGAGATGTATGAAAAACAATATAATGATCCAGTTTGGACAATGTTTGAAGTGTAACATAACTGATCTAGCACATACATTTTTGGTACACTTCATAATCTTTGTAGTATTATTGTAAATATGTTGTCTTATTCTTGTTCAGTGAATAATATGAGTAAGCCCTATTGCTTCAATAATTAGCACTTAAAGGAAATATATTTATGTTGGATTTCCTTAGGAAACTACACCATTATGAAAAGACTTGTCTTCTTAGCATAAAAAGAAATTGAATTGTCTAAAAATATGAAGGTGAAGGTTCTTTTCCCGAGGGTAGATCTCCATAGACTTTACTAGAAACACATCTCTAAATAGTTGAGGAGTGATCCTTGATTTTATTTATGGTAGTGAGATAGTAATAGTACTAACATTACAGCTAATGATTGTACCATAAAATAAAACATTGACAAACTACAACAATTGTTTCATTGTGAGGTTGTACTAGCGTTTGACACATTTGATATTAAAGGATTGATGATGTTGTACAATGACCATAATCTATAGCCTTTATATAAATAGTAAACCTTAATGGTTGATATTATATTGATGAAATATTACAATAAGTGATTTAGTGAACGAGTATTTTGGACATTAAAACTTGATAACAACTACAACTTTGCAATTTAGAAGGTACAAACAGTATAAGAAGTACCCTTGAAGGTGTAATCATACATAGTAATCTTGTACAGTGACAAGTGTTCTCTTTACTTAATAAAGAACAATGTGCCATAGTATATCTATGATGCATTCAAATGACAATATGTTGTAATGTGTGTGGAGAGTGACGTTCGTTGTACTTGAAATAACTGTGAGAGTTCCTATTTGACCATATTTCTAATGCATATAGGAAAACCATTGATTGAACTCTTATAGAGAAATGTAATCTTGTAGTTTAATGGTGAATATGAATAGTAAAACAAAGATTCTTAGCAGTCACACATGAAACTGTGACTTGACAGTTTTGTTATTAATAAAACAATGCACTTGTTCATATGCCAGTGATTCTACTTTGTGATACATAAGGTTGATTGACAACATTAGATGAAATTTTTGATGTTCCAGTTTGCCTATGAGCCTATGACGATTATTCATTCATGACTAGTGCAGTAACAATGTTAATTTGAGCAGTTCCCAGTGATGTGCAACTAAATTTGATGTGTAGTGACTAGTGATGAGAAGTGTTCAGTGATATTTAGTGGGTTGACTTGATAGTGGTCAGTTGAGGATTTTTGTGCAGAAAGACCTGACAAGATATTCATATCATGCAGAGAATTATTATCTTCATTACAAACTTCTTACGTTGATTCAGAGTATAGGGGGATCCAATCTAAAAATTGTGAAACATGGTCTTCTGGCTTGTTAAGGTAGGTGATTGGAGTGACCTTCAGATTGTGGCTTGAGAATGCTTCAAGATGGTAGGGTGGTGCTAGGGAAATTTGTGGATCTCATAGGGAATTTTGGTATCCATTCAGTTGTGACTGATAAAATAAAAAGGTAGTGAAGCATCCTCTCTGACGAAAACTGGTAAACAAAGTGTTGGGGCACTCATTAGGTTGTAGCCTGATCTACATGGCGTTGGGGCATCCTTCTAGTTGCAACATGATATTAGGGTCTAGTAGTGTCCTACAAGTTGCAGCCTATGAATTAGGGGTTTGATGACTCCCTTACTTGTAGCTGGAATCTCGATGAAATCAATTTTCTTTTAACATGGATAAGACAATTACTAAATAAGTGTTCAGTGGTTTTATGCCTAGAGGGGTTTTCCCACCTAAATATATTTATGTCTTACTTTTTATCTTTTTTCATTGATTGTATGATGTTGTATTCTATTATTAATGTTTATGAGCATTTAAAAAAAACAATAATAATAATTGAAGATTAACTAATGCTCTGAAAATATTAAAAGTTTCTAATTGCTAAGAAAAATTGATTCAACACCCCCCCCCCCCCGTTAGTATTTCCAACAACTATAACCAATAAATAATATAACCAGCTAGAAGCTTTATATTGAGATAATGAATATGGTTTCTCATGTGAACATCTAATTAAAATCAAATAAAATAATATATGTCATTTTTTGTTTTAAATTGAAATAAATTTATATTTAAAATATTTTTAGTAAATAAATATAGTAATTTGTTTTAAATAATTAATTGTATTTAATTAAAATATTAACTAAATTAAAAGTCCAAAACTTTATATATATAGATATGTATAGTATTGAATGATACCCAGGAAGTCAAGCGAGAAGAAGAAGAATCCATAGAAAATAGTACAAATAAAGTTGAACAAAACATCTAGGAAATCATAGAGAAGAATGGGGCAAATTAGGTAGAATCGAGGAATCCTTCCAAAGTAACAACACTTATAGCACACTAGCAATAGATTGTTAATATAGTGGCACCAAAAGTATCCACGTATTAGAGAGTCCAAACTTTGATAAAGAAAAAACTACAAATATAAAGGAGCATCAAATGGCTATTGTATTTTCCACTCCAAACTCTAATGGTTGGCGGAAAGTGGAGAAAAGGAAGGTGATACAAGTATAGGTTAGTGTTATTTATTATTTTGATTTTTGTATCTTGATTACCAAATATTGGCTGGTATGTTTGAGATCATTTTTTTAGCATATTCCTTTTGGCATCTACAACATGTAACTTTCATTATCTAATAATGGAAACTACGATTTTCCCGGGGAGAAACAAAACATCTAGTATAGAACATTTAAGATAACCATATATAAAATCTAGTATATATATATATATATATATATAATATATATATATATATAATATATATATAATATAATATAGATATAATATAGATATAGATATATATATATAATATAATATAATATATATATATACAACATAACTATATATAACTATATATAGCATATTTGTACCTACAATATCACACACACACACACACATACCATTTAACATAGTTTTATAACTATTTAACATAGTGTGCTCTTCCTGAAAACAGAAGATCAGTGATGGTCAACAACTTTTTAAGACTCAAGTTGATCTATAAACTATAATTTTCCTTAAAATTTCTACTACTCATATTTGTAGAATTATTTGATATAACTATATGACAACTATATATCTCTTAGTTCCCACCCTTAATAAATTTATTATTTGAGTATTGATTTTGTAACTTATACTTCTTATATTTTTATTTAACTATATAACAAAACACATTGTAATTGTATATATATGTTCCAACAATGCATCATTGATACATACACTAAATCCATGACGAAAAGTACATTTAAAGTGAATATATAAGAATTTTGACTCTTTTCTAATTTATACCATATTGTTTCATTATTTATTGTGTTGTACCAGAAACATTGTTTTCATGTGCTTGGACTTAGTACATGTCATGTGTCAAATTCAAACATTATAAGGACTTATCTTATAGTGTATTTGGTTGGCATGAAGTTTATTAGTTTTTCAAATAGGTTTATTTCATTTTTTATTTATTTTTTACATATATTTACATATTTATTCTCTATGAATAAAATGCATTATTTTTGGATGGGAAAAATTGTAAGTTAGATTTGATCACATTTTTCATTTGTGTTTACATGGAACTAAATACTTTGGTTAATAATTTATCAAAATTGAAACTCTATTTACTTTAGGACTTCAACCTAGATTATTCTACTTGAGTTAATAAAAAGTTTTCTGGTCAACATTCTTTCTATGTCAACATTTTTTTCTAGTCCCACAAAAAATAATCTCTCTTCACTCTTCCCCCAACACATGTTTACGAAATTAAAAAACTTAAAAGCATTTGGGCATATATTTAAGGGTGTGTGATAAAGGTGATCAATTGTTAGATATAAACCCAAAATTTTACTATTGAATATAGGTTTGAAGCTTTGTTTAGCTTCACAACATGTCACATTTACCAAGAGAAGCATTTCAATACCTTTTTCAAATTTACTTCTTCTTAACAACATTTTTTTATTTTTGAAAAGACTATATAAATCCCAAACTAAAAGTGATTCCTATTGCAACAAGGATGTTATTCTATTTTTGTTCATATATCCCATTTATCAAACATTTCAATGATTTCAATCCAATGTCAATTATTTAAATCTACTCATTTGTGTAATAATTTTCAAGGTTACTAAACTATAGACTAATACAAATTGAGTTTATATTCTTATATAGGAAACTTCTAAATATGTATTTCAGAGGGAATTATTACTTAGATAACTTAATGATATGGAAAATCTTTTGCATTTGAGAGAATGGGAGATTCTTGAAAAATAAATATAGTGATTACCAAATTGAAGGGCCAATTTTATTTCATGAGAGAAAATAAAATCTATATCTATAAATTCATACAAATTCAATCATTTATAAGATAAATTGTGACTAAAAAACTATATAATACATAAATACACACTTGATGATACAATAAGGAACCTATTCAACTAGTTTTTAAGTATGTAAATATTTGAGAGCCTACTATACAAAATCAAATTAGTTGGATAAGTTTTTATTCATTAGAAGCACCATATCTTTTAGTGTTTTAAAACTTGTAACTAAAATTACCATCAAACAATGAAAAGGAGAAAATTATTAAAGGGAGAATGGATCATAACTGTAGATGTTTTGTCAATTCCAAGTAAAAAGTGGAAGAAATGTGGGATGAGATGTATGAGAAGGACAATGAAATTTTTGATGAGAATAAAAAAAAAAATCAAGAGATGGAGGTTTTAGTGGGTTTAGAGAGTGGTGAAGATTGGCACAAATGGTTTTAGTATTTTTTTGGGAGAATTTACAAGGAAATTTTTGCACAACAGCCATGTAAGGCACAATAAGGGGTAAGAGGATTTAAAAATATATATGATTCTACAAGGAACCTTTTGTATGCATAGTGAAAAGATGGATACCCAATGTCTTTTATGTTTTCAATTATTTTCAGAAAATCTTGACAAAGTTTAAAATAAGTAACTCCTAATTTTTACTTTTGAACCATATTTGCATTATATTTTATGACTATATGTTGAGAAACAACTAGACGAATTTAATCAACATCATATTGCCACAGTCTAAGAAGATTAACAATGTAAACATTTCTAGCATATCATCAAAGCATGCATGCTAATTTATATATTTTGTATTTATAATTTATGAATTTAATATCGATTAATCACATGATCCTTCAATGGAGCATTATAGTTATATGAAATAATACACTCGTTTTTGTGCAAGCACAAATCTACACTATACTTTGTATGTCTTTAACAAACTTGTTCTCTTTAAAAAATTATCATAACCTTCATATGAGCATTGAAAGAAGAAACTTGTGACGATTTCAAAGGTAGCGATCATCATTTAGGATTCAAGGAACCATTATATGATATATATGATTATGAATTCTACGAAAATTTAGCGTTCTTATATGTGTTTAACAAAGAATGACTTGACAATTCATGCACATTGGAAGTAGGGATATTCTTGCTCCTTCTAGATCTTGACACATTTTCTCTCTTTTAACTCCTACAAGGATATCAAGCATTAATCAAGCTAATGTTTATAGGTTTTGGAGCACCTATGCGAAAACCATTTTTGCTAATCCCTCTTGTAAATAAATTTCCATGAATTGTAATTCTTGTAAATAATATATCGAAATTATGTTCAAATAGTTTTTTTTCTTAAATCACATTCTTAGTTCTTGTGGGTTATCCTAAACCATTACAATTATAACGTGGTTCATAATTTGCATGGATACAAGTGGTTCCAAAAAATTTCAATAAACCATGGTTTCAAGTAGTGTCCAATAATTTGCATGGCATCAAGAGCTTTTATTTTGTTGTTGTTACATTCCATTTTTTAACTACATGGTATTACTTTCAATGCTTATTTTATCATAGTTTTGTTGTTTCATTCTCCATTTGTTTATGGTTTTCAATTATATTTCCCAATGTATAACATATGGAGCAAGTAATATGAGAAGTGATATAATTTGAATTACTTGTATTTTTATCAATTTCTTGAATTGAATGACCTTCTTGTTCTCTAAATGTCTCGCATATTTTTCTTGTCCTTTCTCTATATTTTTCTCACATTTACTCTATGGATGAAAATTCGTTTACTTTTCTAGATTAGAAGATCCAATTTCTCATTGTTGCTATGAATCCCTGTGTAATTTTCATGATCTAATATTTCTTTATGAATGGTTGTTTTATCTTTTGTTTTTCTACATTCGTATTTATAGACAAATTTATTTTTTTTGGGTTGAAAGCAAAGGCTCTATTGAGCCCTTAGAATATAACATTTTTCATAAATAACATAAATAAAAGTTGGTAGGTAGTTGGTGGTGGTTAGCCTTTTAATAGCTCAATCAAACCTTTCGGCTCAATCAAGCCGTTGGTTAACCACTTGTATGGCTCAATTGAGGGTTTCTTTAACGCTTGATTGATAAATTTGATTTGTTTTTTTTTATTATTTAAGTTCTCAATCAAGCATTTGAATCACTCGATGAAGCTCTTGAGGGCTTAAAAATCATAGTCTCTTCACCCCTTCAGCCGATTTCTTTGCAATCCCATTTTGTACCCTAGTGGATTTAGGGCATAATTTGTCCTTAAGTGGCAAAGTTGATCATGTTGGATTCATAAAAGAATCCTCCATTAAATGGAGTAGGAATTTGATACTTTTGAATTCATATGATATTTTTCATCTAGTTTCTTTTAAGCATAACATTTGAAATTCTTTTGGGGAGTTTCGAAGGGACTGAATAAAAAATTAATAACATAAAATATACACAACGAAAAAATTTCAAAAAATACCACTATATTCACTTACGAGTCCTCTTCAAAAGGGTACCCTTGGTTTTTAAATTTATTTAAAGAGTTTAAAACAATATTACGTGAACACATATGTCTCCAAAATGCAATTGAAATATTACTTCATGAACTTCAAAAAATAATAAAAGATATAGTTTTGCATACAAAATTATTTTTTAATATGAAAAACTTAGTTCTCTCTATGTATATCATGCCCATATCTATATATATGTATATGTATATGTATATATAATATATGTATATATATATATATATATATATATATATATATATAATATATTAATAATATATAATTACATAGTTTAGACTAAGTTATGCTACGTGAACACACACATACCTCTTAAGATTTTCCAAAATTTACAAGATCAAGTATTGCATTTAATGGAAAATTGAAAGATTATATAAGAGTAAATTTCTTTACAAAAAATATCATTAGGACAAAAACATAATTCTCTGCATATTGTAGTTTTACTCTAAATCAAAATTCGCAATGCTTATATGAATTTTGAGGGTTGCAATTCGATAAAATAAGAAAAAATTGAAATTTCATCATTACATTTTTTCCTAACATGTAACCCATGTTCATGCATTCACCCGGGAGATGATTTCTATTTTTATCAAGTTGTTATCTGAATCATCCAAATGTTTTGGATAATAGTTATTTTTCATTGTGAACATGTAATTAATTAGATATTTTGTAAAGCTATATATGTGTGTGTGTGTGAGTGTGTGTATATAAATATTTGAATGAAAAAAGGTTGTTACTTAGAACAAATTTTTGTAATATTGTTGTATTAATTTTGACTTAAGAATAATCAAAGGCTTCTAGTTTCTACTTGTGACAACATTATGTACTTGTGAATGTTTCCAGTTATTTTGTAATTTGTTTATGCATATATTTGAGGTAGCGTAGGACATTAGGAAGGGCTAGGTTGAGTATCAAGACCCGTGACATCCCTATGAAAATTTATTTTATATACTGACTAAAAGATTGAATAATTTGTTTAATTGGTCATCCATAAATAATCAAATTGTTTCTTCTTTGCTATACTTACATGTATATTTGTTCATTATAGAGGTTTTCCTATACATTTTTCTCATATATTAATGATTAGATATTCATGGATGATGTTTAGTCTTCTAAGTTCTTCTTAATTCTTCTTTAAAATAACCTATAAGGATCGTACACTATTATTATGAAACATCAGCACTTTGATTGATCTTAAGGAATAAGGACTATAAACACAAAGAATTATTTGTACCTTTGGTTCTTCTATTCCATGCATATCCTCACAATTGATGCTTTGGCATAGTTCTTTAGTTAAAGAGTGTCTATAAAGATCCAACATTAGATAGGCGTTGTTAGCGGGGAACAAATTGTGAAGCTATTTTTCATTGGGACAATGATTGAAATTTATTCTAAATGGTGAATAAGAGGTTTGTAGGCTAAATTTCTTCACCTAGAATATTCCATTTGTTAGAAACTTGGCTCCCAAGAGACATATTAGATATCATTTTTATCCTGAAATAGTTGCATCATTATCAAATCTAGAGAGGCTTGTTCGGATTGCTTCTCTTAGACATAGATTTGAAACATCATCTTCTTCTACCCCACAAAAGTCAGTTCCACAACTTGATCAACAAGAACATATCCCAATACCACTTGATTTGTCTAATTTACCTCCAAAAATTTTAGATCGTATTTCCAAGGGAATAGATTTACAAATTTATCTATTGAGTGACCAACTTGAATAATTTGAACTTCCCATTCACTTTTATAAGCATTTGATACAAAAATTGAAATTGATTTAAAACTACCTAAACTTAAACCAAGAGATTTTATCTCCTTTGTTATTCATACTTTTCCTTCTTTTGATGACCAGTCTCAAGAGGAAATTAAAGTTTACTCTAATCCCCTTGCATCTAGATATGAACAGATAATCATTGCTGAGATCAAAAAATTATTTATTTATCCTCAATATCAAAACAAGCCCATAACCCCAAAGCAATTGTCTCAAAAAAATCCTTCATCTCCTAAGCAACCTATTTCTTCTATTCCACAATAAACAATGGTTGGAATTGGACTGATTGTGAATGCAAGATATGTTCCTTTGAGATTACAAGGTGTTAATAATGCTTTTCCTTATGGGTATCAAAAGCACTTATTGAATTTCAAGGGATAAATTGGAATAATCGCAGAAGACCATTTGTTGGCATTTCTGGATTTTGTAGATAATCTTAACATTGAACATGATTATGTATACATGAGATTATTTGTGAAATCATTATAAGGGTATGCTAGGATATGGTTCACACATTTACAGATATATTTAATTCATAACTAGAGGTAAATAACAAACATCTTAATTAATCAATGGGGAATTAAGAAGGATCATGTCTCTTATTTGATTGAGCTTGAGACTATTAAGAAAAATGTTGGTGAGTTAGTTTCTATTTTTATTAAAAAATTTAATAAAATCTACAATAAAATGCCACCATACATTAAACCATCAAACACTTTTGCTAATGTGATATTTTCTAAAGCTTTTGATGATGAATTTGCATTGATATTAAGAGAGAGAAAGTCACCTACCTTAGCAAGTATTCAGACAAATGCAATTGAGGTTCAGGCCAACAAAGCAGGTTTAGGAAAGTTAAGAGTGAAAGTTGAGATAGTAGAGAGAAAGTTGAGGGAGAAAGAGGAAGTTGGTTCCACAATAGAAACTAAATAAGAAGATGACAAAATTGATGAGATTACTAGAAGGTTGAGAAACTAAGAAAAATTGAATATACCTCCAAGATCTTTTAGAAGAACTTTTCAACCCCAAATTCTACAAAGAGAATGACATATACATATCAAAAGATTAATCTACTATCAATGATTGATGATCAAGATATTGAGGAAGTAATGCAACTTGTTGATTATATAAAAAAAATTGCTCATAGTTTTGAAGGTATTATAGTTCCCGTGAATCAAAATCAATCTGTAGTCTACAATTTTGAATCTTCTAAATTTTCAAAATATCAAGCTTTTTTAGAATTTGTAATTGCTAGACTTAATAAAATATATGATTTAATGCCCAGATAAAATATATCTAGACAAACCTAAGAAAGGTATATTTGATGTGCTACAAGATAAGACTATAGAAGCTTCATCTTCACAACAATAGTCTCAGAAACTAGATCAATCAAAAGTAGAAACACTTGCTTCTTCTTCTTTTACTATAGAAAAAGAATTTTAAAAAATAAAATTCCTATAGTTTTATCAAAATTGACAAGAAATCATGGTTATAAGAAACAAGTGTCTAAATGGATTTAGTCTTTAAGTGTGGATGTTGAGGGTAATGTGATCAATTTGCAAGATGAAAAGCCATTTGTTATTTTGAGTCCAAGTCATGATGTTCAAGATGAAAGTGCTCCTCCTTTCTTATGTAAATTTAAAATCCATGATTTTCTACTTTATAATTGTACGTTATATTCTAAGGAATCCATAATTTGATGCCAAAAGCAATTATAGATCAACTATTGTTGCAAGTGACAAGACATGATCATGACCTGTACACTTTTGATTCCAGGAAGGTACAGTGTTTCAGATGAATTTATGGTAGTCACTTTAGCCCAAATACTTGTAAAACGTGTCATGATGGATATAGTAATTAAAATCCCCCTCCTAATTTTGGTATGCTACTATTGAGATATTGGTGCGCTAATCTTGGAGGAAGCTTGAAAATGGACATGTCATATGCCACCATTCGAGTTTACGAGGGAGAACATTTGAGATTGTACAGAGGTTTGATTCATAAATACAGTATGTGATAGTAGAGAAGTTGTCAACCACCTTATTTATTCCATTGATGAATACTTAGGGTGCTCCATTTCGGTTGTAAATGGTGAATGTAATGAGTAGAATAAAATTGAAGACATTTCAAATAATCCTGAGTCTTCAGAGTATGATATTTGGAAAATGAATTTTGATGGAGCTTCTCGCATAGATGGATCTGGAGCTTGAATTGTTTTAATTTCACCAAAAAATAAAATTATTAGTCTGTCTTTCAAATTAGAAAATCAGGTCACCAATAATGTAGTATAATATGAAGTAGTAATTCTTGGATTGGAATTAGCTAAGGCAATGGAAGTTCAAATAGTATCAGTGTTTGGTGACTTGGAAATTAGTAGTGAGACAAGTTAAGAACTCTTGTCAGACTACGCATCGCAAATTAAAACCTTATAAGAATGAGGTATGGGATTGCATAAAAAAATATTTTCAATATTTCAACAATATAGCTATACTATGGGAAAATAATGTATAGGTAGACTCTCTCGTAGTTTTAGAAAGTATATTCATGGTTTCATACTCTTTCTATCTAAAATATCAAGTTGAAGTTAGATATAGACCCTCTATACTAGAAAATGTGAAGCACTGGTAGGTATTTGAAGGAAATTCTTTCAAGCGATTGAATAATTTTCATCTTTACATATTGCTGATTAAAATGATGAGCAATTACAAGAAAGTATATCTAATTAGGATATGAATTTGAAGCAGAACATAGTAGATCATGATATTATTCAACTATCCAATAATCATATTCCAAAAGGATTAGTTCACCTTGAAATGTTATTTGATCAAAATGATGTTCCAAAATATTCACTACTATATCCCCAACAAGATAATGTACATGAATGTAATATTGGTATTTCATAAGAAATAAAAAACATCCAAATTTCAGGAACATTGCCACAAGAAGTGAAGGGTAAATATATTGAATTGTTCAAATGGTACAATGACATGTTTGCATGGAAATATGAAGACCTAAAAACATACGATACATGCATCATTGAACATAAAAGTTATGTGGAGCTATCCCTGATGCGAATAAGAGTGATCTCCCTAGACTTTAAAGAAACCTAGTAACAAACAACCAGGAACTACTACCTTCCTCTAGACTATGATTGATTGAAATAAAGACTATGATAAAGGCCACTTACCATTTAAATGAAATGATTGATTAATTTCCCTTCAAATATTCCTACCATTTTCTCCTCGATTCTTTGGAGATCCTCCCGTCGCTCCCCACAACTTCTCCATCATGTCTCGAAGGAGATATTGATAGACATAAACGAACACAAGATCAAATCATCGAGTATATAAAATAAGAGATACATGTACAAATTAACCAATCATGTATCATAAAGTCATAAATATCTAATCACAATCTATGTAGGTGATCAATGAATCCTACATATTATATCAACAAATATGTGATTGAGAAAGAACAATTTCCTTTATATTAATAAAATGGAGAATAGCCTTACAACCATGTAGCCTTGATGTTTCAAATCCATTCCTGCAATCTCCAACCCTCTCCCTGAATGAATAGCCTTCCAACCTTATTCCAATAGCATAAGCCTACTTCTAATAGTCCTCTTCCAATCCTCACACCTGTAGTAGCTTTATAGGCCAAGAATGGGAAGTTTTGGATCCATTCTCCAAGGGACAAAATCCACTGATAGTGGGATAGGGTTCCACAAAGGAAGGGAGTTGGTCCATGATGGTTGGGATTAGCACTGAAGAGGCAACCATTCAAAGCTTATTCATTGGGATAGATGATACCAACAATTATTTTAGGCTTTGATTTTTATTTTTACATGTGTTTAGTCATGTTTGCATGTCACGATGTAAGACAATGTGTACTTATGCATTTCTCCTAATGTACTCTTATGTGTGTGCACATAAACTGGATAGGGAACTACACAGGAAGCCAAAAAATGTGTTTTGTACCATGGGATCCAGAAATTTCACCTTATTTTGGATAGTTTGAATTCTAACTTTGCAAGGGAATGATTTTGTGAGACATTTATGGATAGTGAAAGATCCAAACTGATAATCATATGCCTAATGCGACAAAATTACATGTAACAAATTTTCCCCTAAAGTGAAAAGTAATAAGAGATGTATGATGATTGAAGTGCTTCATCATGCCAAGGTTTGGGTTAGAGACTACAGTTCAAGACCTAAAAGAATCAATCAAATGTTACAATCCAGTATATAATATCATCACTAAGGTAGCAATTCCCATACTGAGAGTGTAAATGTCTTAAGAAATAGTATGGAAATACATTTGAAAATCCATGTTAAAAGATGGCATAGTATGGTTGCATCCATCAATGGATCTATGTTTAGAATCATAAATATTTAATAACTCCACGCAACATGGATGGATGAAACTAGATCTAAGGTATTGATCTCCATCTCTCAATGTGAGTGAATGTTTGAAAGTCAAACATGGTAGAAACCAGTTGATTAGTGGTTAATGATGTGAATCATTAACAAGTGTGATAGAAACCACCAATAATGAAAATGGCTCTCAAGGTACATCTATTACAATCTATGAAGTGTGAATAGATGTGCTAATGTTGAACACTTGTAGAATCATCCGATCGAATATCAATGATGAGAACCTATTGTCGAAGGCAAGAAACTTATTAAGGCATGGAGGCTCCAAGGTACTAAAGGTTTCCAGATCAACTTTCTAGATTGTGAGCTGAAGTTGATAGGAAGTGATCTATCACAAGAGGGCCTATGACACAAAACTCATGTTAAGTTTTGAAGAATAATAGTTTAGAGTAATCCAAGACTAACTCAGAGATGGTCAATGCAACTGAAAGCTAAGAGTGGAAAAATAATTTGACTGAGGTTAGACTTCTCTTGAACATATCAGAGACACAACATGCTGAATTGGAAGAGTTTGACTCAAAAATAAAACCCAAACCAACTGAAGGCTTTCAATGAGGTATGGTCAACTTAGAGGAAAATGAATTTAAGGAAAGCTAGCCACAAAAGTGATAGACTCTCATCTTCAAGAGTGACATACTTCCTTTTATCAAACAAAAACAAAGGTTCTTTATCAACTTTCCCCCACCATTACTGGAAAGTACCTCTTTGTTTTTTAAAATTTTGAGGAGGATAACATATGCTTGTCTTCTAAGCTCATATTTCAAGTGAGTACTTCGAAGTACTTTTAACGAACCCTAGGAAGGATTCGTTCGATCTCATCATGCTTAGTGACTCCTACACTATTTAGATTTTATGAGTAGAGTGAAGGGTAAGTCAATGTCATTTTCATATTTAAAGAGTTTGAAAATACATGAAAATAAAACTCCTTCGGTTATTTCAACATAAGCTTTAACGATCTCGAAGATAGTAAAGCTTGATATCTTTCAGTTTTAGGAAGTCAAGAGAGAAACATAAGTAAACTCCACAGTGTCCTTTTTCATAAATTGAGTCCCTCAAGTGCGAAAAAGGGTATAATAATGTAGGAGAGAAATATGTTGACCATGATTAGTCAATATATGCCTTTTTAATAAATAGTTTAGTTTAGTCAATAAAAGGGCTAAACTTATACTAAATAGACGGTTGTCCATTTAGTTTTACGAGTTCGAACAATCAAGTAATATGTGATATTTCCATGTTTAGGGAGTTTGAAATGGGGGTAAAGAGAACTCCATGGTTTCAATTTTTTGTAATTTTTCACGAGTTCAAAAAAGTAATAAAAATGTACTCAATACAAAAATTATTCGTTTTCCATAAATGACCTCTACCCTACACACTTAAATTTGAAATAATTATCTGTGCTCAAAAATTAATTGAAAAAAAATTATATTTGGATTTTTAAGGTTAATAAGAAAAAAATAATATTTAAATAGTCCTAAAAAACATATAAAAAACCAAAAGAGTAAAAAATGTTTTAACCATTGTGTTTTTAACTATTTGAGAGTGATAGAGGTCATTTACACTAGAAACTTCAGAGGTCGATTTTGAAAAAATCAATAGGTCAAATCACAATTCGTCTTTTCTAGGTAGATTATCTATCCAAGATCTTCATTTTAATGTCTTTTTTAGCATTTCATCATAGATTTGGAATTTTTCGAGAGGTTTTTCAAAATAAAAACTCCCCTTGATGTGCATAGTTTTCCCTTACCAAGTCTATGCACATCGAATGATTTTTTTATAGTACAAAACACTATGTGTGCATTTTCTAAGGAGATAATTGCACACATGCACACTGTTTAGCATAGTCTCTAGGGCACAAAAAATTAAAGAAACAAGAGCCAAATGTCTTGCTAATTTTTTCCATGATTACTTCTAATGATCTGTTATGTTTGTTTGTAGGGTTTTGAGCTGCAAATATATAGTGGAGAGAGAGTGAACATGAAGAGAAAGACATAGCTACTCTAAACCATCCAACAACCATACATCCAATGAAAAAATATGGCCTATACAAGGTTTTCACTATTCCTGGGATGAAAGCCCAATTAGACTTGCTAGAATGTATGGTGGGAAAGTGGAACCTTTAAGAAGAATGCTTAATAATTGGAGATCATAAACTTGTCATTGATGTTGATCACATTTACTTCTTGACTGGACTTCCATGTCATGGGGTCAAAATAAATCTATATGGGCATAGGCAAGGTAGCGAAACCAATGCCACCTATCTAATACAACATTGTACTCAAGGGGCTACTCTCAAAGATGGGAGAATAGACATCAAAATCATAGCACAACTTTCTTTTAAAGATATCGAGTTCATTGTTTCATGGCTATGTAGTAGTGAAGCTCTGGATTTTCTCAGAAAGGCTTAGATGCAAACTTCCATAGAGTATTTACAACTTGCTATATTCAACAGGAGCGAGGTTGTAGTTTCTAATCTCAAAGGGAAACTAACTAGGGTTGAAATAGGAAAAGTAAAAAAATTTGGGTATGGTGCCTTCATCATTTCATTTTCTCTAGAGAGAATCTCTCTTCTTCCTCCATAGCTAGCTATAGAGAGAGGATAACCTCATGACCCTCGTATATTGAAATGGGTTACGCTTAGGGCATGCCACAGAGGTGGCGAAGGACCAATGACTAGATATACTCCTAACCTCTTTGAGTGCCTCGAAAATCAAATAATCATGATTGAAGATTTTCCATACGTATGAATGGATTACACAGGTGATCTAGACATGCCACTGCCACCTAGGCCGTAGTGTGGAAATATAGGTAAAAATTCACACTTTGGTTGATTTTTAAAAGTTTTCATTTTTAGTTTTTATTCTTTGCCATCAAAAACTTATTGTCCGAAATGATCATGTAGATGTGGCCCCAGTGAGACTAGCTAGATTACACAGATATGATAGACGTGGTGAGCATCTAATATCTCCCATAGTGTCAAACCTAGATGCAACAAAGACATTGACAGAGATAGAGCACAATGTTGAGACGTTGACCTTAGACATCCCATACACATGATAGATGACTTATCTCTCCTCTATCAGAGGCACACTATGGGGTTTCATAGACCTATTAGGTTTTTGCTATGACAAGTAGCACGTGATATTGTATGCTACCATCATCATCATCTCACATAGTCACTGGTATGAGGGCTAGATTGTTTATTTTCTATGACGTACTAGCATGTTCGGAAAATAAAGGCCACGTGGCCTCATGTCCTTGGATGAAATTTTTGTAAGATCCACACTTTTTACAGGAATTTATCTAATGAAACCTACTACTTCTATTCTACTCTATCTTGTACAATATATGGATGAATATTGCGTCGATTTCTTTACAGATGTTTTAGGAATTCCAATTTAGCTCATAATTAGTCAATGCATCAATTAATGTCTTTAAATTTCCTGGAATATGTTGATACTCAATATAATCAAACTCTCTTTCCAAGAGATGAACCCGCAAAAGCATTCTTAACATGGAAGTAATTCTAACTAAATAAACACCATTCAAATGTAATATTATGAGTTGTTAATCTAACCTAACAATCAATCACCAAATGCCAAATGAAATGGAATCGTATAATAGCTCAATTAGTGCACTATATTCTACAATATTATTTGTTTTTCAACCAAGGCATATGCCATCAATAGAAACTAACTCATTTGTGGGTGAAAAAATGACCCAGGCCATGGAAAATCATAAAAATCTGCTAAAAATTGCCACGCATAAACTATAGTGTAGAAATATACAAAATTTTCTCCAAACAATCTAAGCATAATATCTCTTTAGGTAAACACCATTTATGGTATTTGCTAAGGGAATTTCATCATAATCAACTAGTTCATAGGCCCCTTTCGCCAATGCATGTTTGATAACATAAGAACCATGCCACATGGGATTGATGCCTAACTTATCATACTCTTAATCATATACTAAGACAAAATCACCCTCTGCATACGAACAAGGTTTGACATTTTCATCATACTATTTTTTAAATCATTTCTTTTAGGCCTCGCTAGCTAATGCAACATCATGGCGAGTCTCATGGAGATGCGCTAAGTACAGGAAACATTCTTCCTTAGAAAAAGTGGCTGGCAATAATTCAATGGCAAGTTTCAATGATGATATATCACATTCAATCTGTAGAACTTCTTCCATGTCATAAACAAGCTAGAAAGGAGTAAAAGTCATTGAAGTTTTTGTTGTAGTATAGTATGCTCATAAGGTTGGATAAATAATTAGATGCCAATATCATTTATGAGTCCCAATAATCTCTTTAATAATGGTGGTTAAAACCTTTTTAACAACTTCCTCTTGGTCATTTTCTTGTGGTTAATATGGAGTAGGACTATCATGATGCAAGCCTAACTTCATTGTAAGATTGGTCATCATAAAGTTTCAAAAATGGCTACCATGGTCTACGATGATGGCTTGTGGAACTCCAAACTGACAAATCACATGACTGAACACAAAAATGGATTTCTTTTGACCATAATACTTACATGTAGCCATCACCTCGACCCATTTCATAAAATAATCTACCACATGGATAATGTAAACATCCCCCCCATACAAGTGAGGGATACATGTAAGGAAATTTATGCCCCAATTAGCGAAAGGACTGAGAACAATGATTGGGTGAAGAGGAGCTGGGTGTGCATACATTTTGCGATGATATATTTGAATATTATGGCATTTCTAGATTGCAGTTATATAGTATTTAAACATAGAACACCAGAAATAGCTTACGCACATGATCTTTTGAGCAGTGGCAAACCCCAGAAAATGGTGGCCACAAGTTATTGAATGGTATCAATTTAATTCCTTTTCAACTTTCTCATGAGTTAAACATCATCTAAAGATGGAATTGGCACCATGAAGATAAAGGGTATCGCCAACAAAATGGTATTGTTGGGATTGGTACTGATTACATCGATGATTAGGTTGACCCAGCTAGTGAGCTCCAGTATTGCAACAACAATGCTGCAACTCCTCGGACTCCCTTCTTTACTTTTATCAACCTGGTAGTTCATAACAAACTTGGAAGCGACGGTGTTGTATGCACAAGCACTAGCTCTTGTCGAAGTTGTCACTTGGTCAGCTAGCATAAGTCTGCTAGGGGCTCAAGCCAACTTCTATGAGCTCTGAGAAGAGTCTGTTTAACAGATGGATGGAAGCTAACTCGAAGTAAGCTAATCTATTTGCAGAAGGAAACTGAAAAGCTGAAAGCAAACGCAAACCCTAGCAAACCCTAATTTTAACAGCTAGCTCTACTGATGCAAGAAAGAGGATGAAAGCTACTAAGAGAGATGCCATTGACTTCTAAGAAGATGAAATTCATGTATCTAAGCTATGTCTACAGAAAAATCTGAAAGAACCATCATTTTGTATTTTTGAATAAGTTGTCAGAATTATCATGCATGCGATTTAATTGTTTTTGACTGCGCAGAGGTGGATTGGCAAGAGCAAAATTCTTGGAAGAGGTTGAGAAGGTTTAGAGACGACCTAAGGGGTCCCTAGCACCCTTCCTGAGAGTTTCACAGAGTTTTTCCTTCAAGAAACCACTTTCGTGAGCTTCTACAGGAAGTCTACAGGGGTTCTACAGGATGTCTGGAATTTCTACAGGATGTCTGTAATTTTCTACAGGATGTTCAGAAATGGGATTTTGGAGCATGGATGGAGGGACAAAGGTGGAGGAATGAGTATGGAGGTGAAATAGGGGTGTAGGGGAGTTCAACAATTGGGAGATGGAGTTGCGGTGTGGCGCAGATGGTTAGATTTGTTCAAGGAGGGATGAAATGATGTCGCACAAGAAGATGAGAATCATGGCAAAGTAAGCGAATGAGGCAAATGTAAGGTAAGGGTTCTTAGTGAACGATGAATCAGGTAGGTTGGATGGAGTATGGGTAGGTAAGGACTAATAACAGGTACTATGCAAGTGGTTTTTCAAACTGAACAAACAAACACTTATAAAACCTATGACCTAGTTACTTCACTCTATTTTGACCTAAGTAACAACAAAAGGAAATGAACATAATTTTATCTAAAATTAAATGCGTGAAATAACTATCCAACTAAACAATAATAAACTGGAGCATTTAAACACTATGAATATCAACATCTGCAAATGAGGATTCCAACACTAATAATTGCATGACAAAGCAAAACAGCGTTTTTGTTGGCAGCAATGTCACCTTTGTCCTAGCTCATGATCCCACTCAGGGAGAGGTGAGATCAGAGGTGGTTGAGGGCATTTTTTCTAGAGATCTTTCCCGTTACTAATCTATCAACTAAATATGAGCATGCAAAAGCCTATCTGATCATTTACCATGACCTATGTAACCAACAAAGTGTTAATCTAGTAAACAAAAATTATCTTGCAAAGACATAAAAAAAAAATAACAATACATGAAGGAGGCCTTGGATCTTAGGTTGGGCCCAACCCCAAGAGTTACAGGCTCCAATAAAAAACTCAGAGCTGATGCCAAATAGAACTACTTTTCATTATCCAAAAATAATCATCACAAGAAAGTTATACAGCAGTAGCTACAAGAAAACGAGTTGGGAAAATGACAGAACTCTAGTGCAAAATTACAACAGTTCTAAAAGTAAACTACAAGGGCTGAGGCCTTCTTATTTATACACTACGAGGGGCCTAGTAGCCCTCCTAAATTCATGGGACTTAGCTATTCCAATTGCAGTAAATAGTCACTCTTCCCAAAGCTGCTTGGATGCCTTTAGGATTCGTTTTGGTGGCCTGTTGAGTGCAAAGTTGAGGGTGGAGATTTCGAGGAAAGGCCATTTAATGCCAGAGACAACCCCCCACGAATCCTCACCTCAAGCTTGGCTGTCACCTGTCCCATGATTGCTTGGTTTTGCTCCAAAACCTGTCCAAAAAACCCTAAAATAACCACATATTAGCCTCCCTAGTAGAGTGACCACCCTTATTCATTCAAACAACATAAACATACTAAAAAACATGCATAATATATGAAAAATGGAGGATTGAACAAGGACAATTGGGAAAAATGAACCCAATAAGTTACCCAATTCGGGGCTCATCATCACCCCCCTGCTAAATGGGTTCCTCATCCTCTGAGCAACTAGTTCAACTCATCGTCCTAGATAGCCTTGACCGCCTCCCTCACATCCTAGGCTTCTGAAGTGATATCTTCTTCATAGTCATGAAATCCTTCTTTTCTTTCCACTTCTTCCCACTGCTTGTATTCCTCCTCTTCTCTGACTCCCTCTAACAACCTCAAAAGCAAGGGAGGACTTAATTTGAGGCCGATCCAGCTTGCCTGAAGATTCTTCATGGACTGTTTCTAGAGTGGCACTCTTGCCAAGGCCTCCATCATCCTTGTGGGGGTGTGGTATTCTCTAATCCTTAGGTTGTGGGATAGTGAATTCCACCTTCGGGAGCAAGCATGAACATAGTTATCCCCCAGCAGTCTCTCCATGTCCTCAAAATGGGTTATGGCTTGGGCTTGTCATCCCATGTAATCTGGTAGGGCCTGAGGGTCATTGGGCAAGTGTTGGTGGGTGGATATCAATGCTAAAGGATCCTTTGGTTCTGCTCTAATCAATAGCGGCTCATGTAGCTCTCTGTTCACAATGTTTTGGACCTCTGCTGCTCTCTTTTCTTCATGATTTAGCTAAGAGTCCATGGCCATAAGTTGTATGTCCCCTACCGCAGTGTTAGGGTCCCACGAGTTCGTGTTGTGAAGGGCTAGGTTGTGTAGGAAAAACTCTGATAGCTTGGCCTTGTCTTCAGATGAGCTGCTGTCAAATAGAGCCATGAATTGAGATTACTTTTGAAATGGAGTGATACCTCTCTGTGGCAAAGTGCTGATCTAAAACTGCAACCACTGATCCTTGAGGTATAGGGCGTAGGATTTGGCCGACTGCCTACACTGCAGAGCTTCCATCGCCCAACTGGCCATGCAGGCCAGTTGGGCCTCCTTTTCTTGTACCTATTGTTTCAAAGACTGTATCTACAGGCCTGCTTGCAATTCTTTTTCTTGTAGCTATCGATTCAATGTCTCAATTTTAGCCTGCATCTCTTCCCTTCTATGTTGTTCATCAGGTGTTTCATTGGTTGTTATGGGCTCCTCCTGTTGTTTTTGTCTGCCCAAGGTGCGGGGCCTATCTTCCATAACGTGTCCCTGTAACTGTAGTTGTTGTTTGAGTAGCTCATTTTCTTCTTGGAGCTTGGCCCACTAGCTACATTCTACGTGGCGTACCAAGGCCAATTATTTCCTTGCCTCTTTGAGTTGTTCCTCCAAGGGACCTATATCTGCCACACCCTTGGACTTGGTGATTTTCATCCAAGTGTGGGTCCTCACTATCTCTTCCTCCACTGCAAAGAAGAGTGGTACTGCAAATTTTTGGGGAATTATCCTTCCCACCTCTAGAAAGTTGTAGTAAGAGCCTAGGTTGGGTTGGGAGCTTGGTTCCTCAATTTTCTCAGTCTTTTCCTCCTCCTGGGTTGATGTAGCTGCCTTTTCTTCCAACTCTTCAGTCTCCTTTAGCCTAGCCAATGTATCTTGTATAATTATCTCAACATCTTGTACAGAGGCCTTTGCATCCAACATTTTCATTCTTTCTCTCCAGGTGGATGTCTTTGGGCTCCCCCATTCATAAGTGATGGATGCCTTGGAGGGAGACCTCTCATTTTGTGTAACTGGGGTGTCTATAATCGTGATTGGTTCTTTTGACGGTGGCTGGGGTCTGCTAGTCTTTATCCTCATGCTCCTTCTTGCCTTAAAATACATAGAAGGCTCCCTTTTCCTCTTCCCTTTTTGCTCTGGGGTTGTGCTTAAGGCAGCCAGCAGTGCTACTGCCTCCCTAGCCAAGATCCCAGGTAATTTTTCCTTTTTCTTCTCTGCCTCCATACTTCCTGTAGGAAGTCCTATGCTGACTATTTTTTGGCTTCCTGTAGAAACGGTTTTCTAGCTTCCTGTAGAAACGGTTTTCTGGCTTCCTGTAGAAACGATTTTCACTATTTTGGCCTACTTGGCTGGGGGTGCCTTCTCTTCCAATTTTTTTGTGGTTTCCTTGGGTGTGCCCTCACTTTCTTGGACTTTTTCAGTCCTCTTTGCCCTGATTTGCAATCGTTTCTCCCTTGGTGTTTGTGCCTTTATTCCACCCACAGTTTTGGGCTCGACAGCTTGGCCTTTCTCTTGTTTCTCTTCTTGTTCTTTCTGTGGTGGTATGTTCTGGGTTCCCTTACCCTTGGATTTCTTTTTAGCTTCAAGGTGTTTCCCTTATTCACTACTAGATGAGGTGAGTTTCTCGGCTAGAATTCTTATATCATTATCTTTGGACATATTGCAAAAAATTTCCCAAGAGAGGGGGACAGTGTAGGTATGGAGGCCATCCTCTCCCAGAAGCTTGATGAGCCCATGATGGGCTAGCTGATATGGTGTCCCTTCCTTCATTTTTGTGCCACATTCAATCAATGATTGCAAGAGAAAATAGGGGATGCTTAACTTCTTCTCTGTGGGTAAATCCAACCCATGTCTTAGTTCTTTTAGCAACCGGAAATGATAGCCGTAAACAATACTAAACCACCCCTCACAGGTAATGTATTTCATAATTAGAGACTGGCTTCACTCCATAGAGGATGTAAACTGGCCCTCCTTACCCCATTCTAATCTTCTACAAATTGTTCCTCTGGTAGGAAGAATTCTTTCTTGGCTTTTTGGCCTAGTCCTCTCTCCTCTTTGCTCTAGAGTGTCCCCAATGGCAGGTCAGTGACTCGACTAATGAATTCAGGGGTTAGCTTTAAGGTCAACCCTCTGAAATTCATAGTGGCCAGTGTTTTTGATTTAGGTTGCAGAGAGAGCAAGAATTCTTCTGTTATTGCATCGTCGTGTCCCTGAATTTTTTCACAAAATTCCATCCAGTTGGCACAGGTGAAAAGGTCCACTATTGCGGGGTGTTCACGCAATTTTCTGGAATCCGAGGGTTCCTTCCAGATAAACCCTCCTCGCATGGTGAGAGTACTCTATTTTGGCTTGCACTCTGATCAGAAAGGGGTTATTATGTTTATGGTTTCCTCCCCTGAACTTTCAAGACAGTATCCCTCAAGTGTTTATATTTCACTTTGCACCAATTCCCTGGTTATAATGTTGTTGCTACCTAAAACTCAACTGTCAAAAGGGAATTAGACTCCCACAGATAGAGTGCTAAGCTTAATTTTCATCCCCAGTATGCATTCAACAACATAAAAGTCACATTCTTCATGCACAGGTTAGCCCTCACAACGGTTTATCATTTCTATAGGAGGAATTTCTTAACAGGAACCGTGGAGGAGAATTTGATGCAGAACCAACTGAAAAATTCCATGTATCTCACAGGCAAACTATTTTTCTTGACCTACAGGTAGACTTGCTTCTAATTCTCCTACTCCAGATAGCTTAATTCACCACCTTTCGAAATATGATGCATGGGAATGGTGTTTTCGAGCCTACCCCTCTTCGAAACTCCAATTTTGACGCACGTTGCCAGGTTTCTCTGCTCTCAGAGGCTATGTCATGTTTCTTGTAGAGCTCCTTCCTATAGAGAGCTTTGTCGGGTATTGGAGGATGTCACGACACTTCTGAACGAGCTTGGGACACAGGAGGATCTTGAAACATGCTGAAAAGCTCGTGCTAACAAACTGCAAAGGAGGAGGATGCGTACATTGCTGAAAATGGTTGCAAGTGTAAATGAAAACGGTTCATCGTGAGTTCTCGGCCGAGCAATTTCGAATTATGGCGTAATTCCTAGTGAGGAGGTGAGGTATCCAGGCCGATCTGTTAGCCAATGTCATGGCCATTATTCTCCTGCGTGTCTCTGGCCACCATTACTTCCGCTCTGCCATTAACCGCTGCCACCATTGTCAGTCTGGTGATTTGCCAACTAGACACTTCCCATGTGTTGGCTCCACATCTCTTTGGCGTAACCGAGCTTGTTTGGATCCCATGAGGCCATTCGACTGACTGTGGGTGGCCAGTTGACTAGCCACTGAATTCGTTCAATCCGCACCAGTTCACAGACATGCATTTTTCAGAGTATAGTCTATGCAATTTGACAAGTAAGGTTAGACACTTACCTGTGTGGTTGTGGACATGTTCTGCAAGCTTCGGGACATGGAATGATGGTTATGCTCACATTTTCTTTGTGCACAGGTGCTAGGACTCCTTCTTTCATTGGCTGATGCTATATGCACGGCTTCGAGACCCGATTCTCTGGTCGTAAATGCTGCATGCATAGGCTCCATCTAATTTTAGCTGTTGAGGAGGTGTTCACATCCGAGCTGAGCTTGTTGCATGTTCCTTGTGTCGATTTCGGCTTCTATTGACTCCATAGTATATACTCCAGACGGATCAGCTGCTACAGGATTCCTGTAGGATGTCCTGTAGCTACTTCTTCTCCTGGGATGTAGGCTAAACAAGCAGGGATACATTCACTGATGAAGAGTCTAGGTGGAGCTTGAACGGGTAGAGTGTGCGAGCCTTTGTTGCTTGATTTTCTTTTTTTTTAACTGGAAATTTTCCTCTTTTTCTTTGTTGTTAACCTGAGGAAAACAGGGTTTTTGAAATGACTATGCAGGAACATATGACCAGGTGGGTGACAGAGGTGTCAAGAGATGGAACAGGGTGCCACATGGTGTTGGATTGGATAGAGGTGTGGCCTCAGGTCTAACAAACTAATCCCAACCATCAGATTCCCTTGCAAACTTGAATTTGACTCGTCCGAAAGTTCTACAGGATGTTTCCTGTAGAAATTCAGGACTTCCTGTAGAAAATCCTGTAGCTTCCTGTAGAAAAGCCTGTAGCTTCCTGTAGAAAGCCTTGAGCTTCCTGTAGAAGGCCCAATCTCAACCCGAATGTGACCAAATCCTAGGAGAGGTGAGTGGCCATGGAGGGGGTGTCTAAAGGGGTGTCCTTGAGCCTAGTATGTACCGTTGTCCTCGTTTTGCATGCCCTCCTTTCTTGCAATGTAGGACGTCCTGCAACTTGCAATTAATTCAGAGAGATTAGTCCTATTTTATTTTTTCTTTCTTTTTTTCTCTTTTTTTTTCTTTTTCTTCCTATTCCTTTTTCTCTTTTTTTTTTAATGAGACAGTGGGGGCGCCTGAAAGAGGTTTTCACCAAAGGATCTTTTTATTCCACATTTTTTTATTTCTCTAGGGATAGCTGGGGTGCCTCCATGAGGTTTTCACCCTTACTATTTGCCCTGGGCGCCTCAGAAAGGTTTTCATCGAAGGATCTTTTTTATTTCTATTTTTTTCAATTTTTTTCTCTTTTTTTTTTTTTGATGATCAAAGAGTGGGTGGAATAGGGGCAGAGCCTTGCTCCACTACCAACATTGATTTTTTTAACGTTTCAATGAACTCCTACCTCGAAAGAGGTTTCCTATAGATCTTCAACCAATGCCCATTGACAAGCATGGGGATGGCTTATTCATTAATGGTCTGGATAAGGACTGAGCCATTATAATTACACTTCTCCACTGCATATGATCCTAGCCATCTTGTCCTCAACTTTCCTTTGAAATCCTTATATCTTGAGGCATACAGCAGCGCCCAATCTCCCGGCTAGAATTGCTTTTCATTAAGGTGTCGATCGTGCCATATCTTCCTCTGAAGTTGGACTACTTCTGAGTGGACGAGGGCTTGCATTCTTTGTTCATCTAATCCATTCAGCTACAATAATCTTTCATGTTGAGCATGGCTAAGATCTAGGTCTAGCTAAGCTGCCACCCTCAATGTGTTATACTCAAACTCTATGGACATCAAAGCTTTCTTCCCTAGACCAGCTCATAAGGTGTGAAACTGGTCGTAGTTTTCCGAGTGGTGTTATAGGCCCAGGTGGCCTCAACTAGGCAATCTGCCCAATCCTTTCTGCTGCTACTCACCACCTTAGTCAAAATCCCTTCCAACGCTCTATTAGTGACTTCCATCTGTCCATTTTCTTGGGGATGATATGGGGTGGAAGTCTTGTGCTTGATCTTGTGATGAGCAAGAAAATCTTCAATCAGGTTGGAGGTGAACTGGCTTCCTTGATCGGTGACTAACTCTCTTGGGTAGCCAAACTTGTAGAAGATGTTTTCCCTTAAGAACTCAGCCACTTTTGCTTCTGTTTTTGCCTTGATTTCCTTTGTTTCTGCCCACTTTGTCAGGTAGTCAGTGCACACAATCATGTAAGACCTTTGCTTTGAAGGAGGGTTGATAGGTCCCACGAAATCCATGCCCCACTTGTCAAATGGCTCGAAAGTCACTTGAGGTTGGAGGGGCATTTCATCCCTTGGAGTAGGTTTCCCCATCCTCTGACATCGGTCACACTGGCTGATGTATCTTCTGACATCTTGATGAAGAGTAGGCCAATAGTAGCTAGCCTGTAGGATTTTGAAGGCGGTCCTTTTTGCTGCAAAGTGGCCTCCACATGGTCCATCATGACAGGTGAGGAGGATGTCAAAGACTTCCTCTTCCCTAACACAATGCCTCAAGATCTGATCTGCGCCAAGTTTAAACAAGTTGTCCCCGATCCAAGCGAATGGGGCACTCTTCCTCACGATTCTGCTCTTCTCCTTTGAGGGCAGATGTGGAGGGAACTATGTTGAGACCAAGTAGTTTGCTATATCAGCAAACCATGGAGAGAGTATTGAGATAGCAAAAAACTATTCATCCGGCATCTGGTCATCCACTATCCCTTCCTCACCTGCAGGAAAATCCAATCTAGATAGGAAGTCAGCAACAATATTTTCCTTACCTGGCTTGTCAACAATAGCCAAATCAAATTGCTGCAACAAAAGTAACCATCTAATGATACAAGAATCCACATCAGGTTTATTCATTAAATATCTAATCGTAGCATGATCAGTGTGTACAAATGTTTGATAACCAGTGATTAGTGTCTGAACTTGTTTAAGGAATGGACTATGACCAGGAACTCTTTCTCAGTTACCGTATAGTTCATCTCTTCCTTGGACAAGCTTTTGCTAAGAAAGTATATGGCATATGGCAATTTCTCCTCATCTTGTCCTAAGGCTGCTCCTATGGCTTTGTTCGAGGCATCGGTGTGGATGTGGAAAGGTAGGGCCTAGTTTGGACCTCTCAAGATTGGGGTGGATACCAGCTTACCTTTCAACTCATCCAGAGCCACTTGGCAGTGATTAGTCCATTTAAATTCGACATCTTTTCCTAAGAGGCTAAACAATGGTGAGGCTAGCTTACTGGAATCTTTGATGAATATTCTATAATATCCTACCAAGCCTAGAAAACTCTGAATATCTCTCACCCTTTGACGAAGTGGAACCTTTTGGATGATAGAAATTTTGTTAGGATCCACCTGCAATCCTTGCTGAGAAATGGTATGACCTAGCACGGTCACTTCAGTCATCAGGAATTCACATTTTTCAGGACTGAGGGATAGGTTCATCTCAATGCGCTTGCTTAAAACTTTTCCCAGGTTGGACAGGGCTTCTTGGAAGTTAGACCCATAAGGAGTAAAGTCATCCATATAGATTTCCATCGAATCATGAACCAGCTCAACAAATATGCTCAATACTGCTCTTTGGAAAGTGGCAAGAGCATTGTATAGCCCCAAGGGAAGGACTTGGTAGGCAAAGGTACCCCATAGACAGGTGAAGGTGGTCTTATCTTGGTCTTCTAGGCTAATTTAGATCTGATTATACTCGCTAAACCCATCTAAGAAAGAAAAGAACTTCTTCCCTACTAGTCCCTCCAACACTTGATCTATGAAAGGCAAAGGGAAATGGTCTTTCTTGGTGGCATTGTTAAGTTCCCGGTAATCTACACAGATTCTCCATTTCCCGTTCTTCTTGGGCACAAGCACTAGAGGTGAATCCCACTCACTATTGGAGATGGGGTAGATGAATCCTGCATCCAATAACTTTTGCAATTCCTCTTTGAAAATGTCTTTAAGGGCTGGATTCATTCTCCTCTAAGGCTACCTGACTGGTTTACAATCCTCTTTAATGTAAATATGATGGGTACAGATGGAAGGATGTAATCCTTTCATTTCCTTATAACTCTAGGCAAAATCCTCCAAATGGCGATTCAACAAGCTACACAGCTCCTTCTCCTGGGAGGGAGATAAGGAGGAGTTGATCTTCAAGGTTCTTTCAGGGCCAAGCTCCACACTCTTAACTCTAGGAGAGGTTGGATCAATCACACAGACGTCCACTAGAGCATTGGCCTGGGTATCTTCCACCAACTCTTCTAATGACAGTGCACTAGGAGGCGGATTTTGAACCAAATTCTCAATCAAGTCATCCTAGGTTTGAGGGCCTCCCCTGGTGGCTTCTATGGTGCAGAAAGGTGCAGAGTAGACCTCGTCCTCATCTCCCTCTTCTAACCAGAGTGGTAAGTCATGTTCTAGCAGTGGTTGGGCAGGATGATAAAGGACTAGCTGCTTAGACATAGGCCCATTCTTAATGGTCATGCTTCCAGCTTGACAACTGATGTAAGCATCTGCAGTAGCTAACCAAGGCCTTCCCAAGATGAGGGGGTATCCAGTAAGTTTAGCCTTTGGCTGAAGGACCAAGAAGTCAGTAGGGTACTCCCAAGAGTCAACAGAGACCAGGATATCTTCCACAATCCCTTTGGGAGTCACGGTGGAGCGATCTACTAACTGCAGTACTGTCGAGGTCTTCCTTAGGGAACTTTGAAGGCTAAGTTTAAGCGTAGTGTCCCTGGTCATCACATTAATGGTATCCCCTAGATCAATCAAGGTATGGGGGATTATGGTGCCATTTATGTGGACATCAACTACAGGACTCCCAGGATCCAAATATTTTGGACAGATTACTTGCCCCAACATCAGATCGGACAGTTGTCCTATGGCATTGATAGTCGGGGCATCTCTCTTGCGCCTACCTTGATGCCTGAAGCACTTCTCCTTGATCAATTGTTTGTATATTGGTACATCTTTTATGGCCTAGAGAAGTGGTATTTTCACACACAACCGGTTAAGTTCTCCAAGAAGTTCAGTCTCCTCTGGGTTTGGTTGTGTGGTCACTATTAGTTTCTCAGGAAAGGGTGGAATGGCTTTGGGTTCACTTCCCTGTTTCTCTTCCTCCTCCTCTAGGGGAGGAGGTTGGCATTCTGGAAGGACCTTCATAGATTGCAATTTGATCTCCCAGATCTCCACAGAATAGGTAAGGCATGTTATTTCCCTAGTATATACCTGTCAAGGAAAATTTTAAGAACCCCCCCTAAATTTGTAAGTATAATAAATGGGCGAATCACCATGGTATATAGGAAAAATGGAAGGCGATTTTATCAATAATATAATATGTATATATATTTTTTTCGCGAATCTCTCACCATGCATGCGAATATTTTACTCAACTATAAAATCTTGTAAGATCTTGGTATTACCATGGGTTATCATAAACCTGGAGCTTAAAAATT